>JAVCKV010439617.1:0-12299 GCA_032274145.1 Herpochondria borealis | reverse complement strand
ATACTCAACTTGCGTGAAGATGGTTCCAACCGTAGTGTCCTGCCCACTAGCTTGATTTCTTTTCATATTTTACATGTAGCCGACTTCCTATTTTTCTTTCTCTCTCTCTTCGAACGGTTAAGCCGCTCTTCGGATGGAAACGTCACATTAAACCGACAGTTGTTGGTCTCTTATCGAATTTTCTTATTTTCCTATTCACGAAACCCCCCTTCCTGTTTGGTCCACACTCCCGTTATGTGGGCTGCCGATTAGAATGTGTGATATTTCGCCGATGGCGCATCTGGTTGATCTCTTTGTCTACCTTCTTTCTGATAGCTGCGGCTTGGAAAACGAGGCTTTATCCACAAACATATGGACACGCACTCGAACGCAAAAACACACTCACACGCCCGCACACACAAACACACACGCCCATACACACACACACACACACAAACTCTTTCTCTCGCCCAGGCTTGCGAAAAGACGGCATGGGGAACAAAGTTATAATTGCTTTTATTGTTTTTCTCCTTTGCTTTCTTCGTTTAGTGTCCCCGTCCGCTCTTGCGACAGTCATTTGCGCCACAGCGCCACACGCACGAGTGGCGATGGAGTACGGCACGACAACACGAACGGTTTCATAAACAGGGGAGGGAGGGAGGGGGGGGGGACATAAAAAACAAAGAGTCTTTTTTCCCCGTTAAGACACATGTTCTGAGAAAACGAGAGCCGTGTCTCATATTTTGTGCCGCTTCAATAATCGACAGGTCCCGAGATTACAATGAATACCTTTTTTACATTTCGTACCGAGAGCAGTTCTAGTTTCATTGTGGACAAACTGCTCGCAATGGACAAAAAAGCAGTTTTCACCATTTTTTCTTCTCATCATACCTTAGATATCCTACCCTTGCCCCCTCCTCTCTCCCCTTCCTGCTCTCCCGCTTCCGTTCCATTCTTCTCGGGTCGAGGATACCGAAAAGAGGGCCTATTCTTCATTACGAACATAGTGAAGTCCTCATCAAGTTAAAAAATTTCTGCAACGCAAACGGAATTCATTTTTTTCGAAAATAAGACAACTGCCCTGCCTCCCCTTACACTGGACCGTTTTTCACACGAGTTCAAAAGTCTCAGGCCGTTGTCCCAGCACTCCCTTTTTCATTGTGCCATGCAAAAGATCATCAACGTCATCCACATAGACATACAGGCAAGATAGTCATACAGACCAAAACCCCTTCCTCAATCACACAGTTCGTATTTTACATGTACAACCGCTTTACACGGAAGTGTAACAAATAGGGCAATTCCAAAAATAAAACTCTGCCTTTAAGCCAGAATGTCTCTTTCGAAATACAGGAGAAAGCGATCTTTTTACGGCCGCTTTCATCCTTATCAGAGAATGAGAACAACTCCGTAGATTGTACATACTGTATTGTTTTGCGATCATTCCACATGGAGCATGAAACTTTTTTTCTGACGAGCGCAAGGTTAACGCGGGGGTACTCAGCCTTTTAATATTTCCGGTAGTGAAAAAAACTGACTTGTTCTTCCTATTCAGAAGAAACAGTTCCGGAGCAGAGAAGGGGGCAATTTAATATTTAATGTAACAGTCCCGGGTCTAGGGACCGTCTTTAAACTCCCTATAGAGATTGGCACTAGTTGCTCTGGTGGGTTTTATTTCAAACAAAGTACCTACTAATTTTGGCTAGAACAAAGGACTGTAAACTGCAATTATTCCTTGTTTGGTTGATATTGTTTGGCTGATAGTTGAACCCAAGGAAAAGTACCATGCTAAGTAAATCTAGGCGGACGTATAACTGACAAAAGGGTGTGTAAGGTAGTAAACAGTAGCAACTCGACCGACAAAGTCCCTTTGTAAGTAAATATTAAACTATAAACAACCGACAACATCACGTGGACGGTGAACGTTCAATGCGTAACATGTTGCAAAAAGGCAGATACATTCTGGTAAAATTCAATCGATTTCGCGGATACCGGTTTTTGGACAAAATTCTACGCTTGCGCATATCAGTATCCAAAATTCATAATCGGATAGTCGAGACGGATTTACAAAGCGCAATCTGCGGGATGGTACGTATAACAAAATTCAGGCGATGCTATATTGCTGTATTAAGATTATTTGCCGCTTGCGCGCGATGCTCCACCACTCAATGCTAGCGCTTTGGTCGTACCTGCCACAAAATGCCCATACCGATATGGAAGAGTATTTTTCTGAAAAATGCTTTTCTCATGGACAGGCACCACACTGCATCTCCAACAGTCACTCTCCCAGAACAATCTCCCTTGAAAATGACGTGAAAAACCTTGCTGCGAAGAGCATGGAAGCACATAACAACAACCAAACAAATAAGGATCAACGTTCTGCAGCAGGGTGCTGATAAGAAGTTTGGAGACTCCTTTCCTTGTTACTCATGTGAGCGAAATAGTAGCGCGTAAGGTTAATCCCAGAGAGGCTATATATTCAAGCGGTAGAAGCACGGTAGAAAAATGGGGTATACATCACGGAAGTGTGTAGCGAAAGCGAGCAAAAGTCTGTGCAACTGCGAAAAAAGCTGAGTGTCGGCAGAAAACCAGCAAGCTGGAAGATACAATAAACGTCTTGACAGGGGATGCTTCGAGAAGGAAAATTTTAGAACGAGTGCAGAGTTACCGTGCCCGAGGGCTATCTTCTAGGGATCCGTTAGACAGGGTGACATAAACAATTTCTTTGGAGCGGGATGCCGCGAACTTCTTGGTTTACAGCCGGATAAAGACTGAAAAACGGGCATCAAGGCGCTGAGGCGCCGAAAAAGTCGAAGTGCTCACAGAAGAGCTGGCTTGTCTAAGGAAATCGAGGCGGAGATAAAAGGCCCCATAGTTTTAAGCGTAAAGTGACTTTGCTTTAGAAATGAGGGGCCCCATTGCGATTGCCCCCTTTTGTACCAAATTAGGTCGCTTATCGGCCTCTGAGGTACTTTATTACTTCAGAGCCTACACGCAGATCCGTAACGGATCTATTTGGGTGAAAGTAACCCTAGGCCTCAAGAACTGTGTTGAATGCACGCTCTCGAGAAGGTATCCAGATAATTACGTGCGCCACGGAGAAGAGACTTGGATTAAACAGTTAGGCGCCGGGATGAGAGGCTTGTTATGGATCTTTCTTACTAAGAGGCACAGTTCTAACACCGGAATCCACAGTTTGGTGGATATGTGGCCGTTCGGCTCCTTAGAGATGTACGAATGATTACCTTGCGCATTGCGCGAGGCAGAGGGGGCGGACTGTAGAGCCAACGTCGAGGGCAGTGGTGCTTGAAATTTTACATGCCCTTATAGTGCCCAAATTGAATGAATATGTGATATTTGCATCGCAGTGCGATTGGCGCAACCAACATTGGCGTTGTTTGCCCGAAGTCGGCCATAAAGGCAAGATTCATCATGCAAGTAAGTGTTTCCTCGGACCCTGCACGTAACTACTTCGTACTTACATGTCGCTGTACGGAGTGGAACGCTGCAGATTTGTGTAAATTTCGCAGTACCCAAATTGCGTATTATCAGCGCATAGCGCATGAATTAATCAATTGACGATTTGTACATAGTCGCAAATTGCGGGGCTACCGTAGAAATCGGTGTCGAATTCAGATCTTTGGGGCGCGGCTACCCTAATGGTACATTTAAATTTGAATTGTGGTACGGAAGTAAGATCCGAGCGAACTTTCCAAAGTTACAAGGTAGCGCGTTTCTCACCACAGAAACCACCGTCACAGGTGCAAGTGGGCCACTTCCGAGTAATCCTAGATAATGTACAGTAGTGCCCCCAAAGAAGGTACTTAGCATGCCGTTTAATGGCAGTTAGTCTACAAAAAAGTAACTATTAACTGACCAGTTTAACAGTTGTTTCAAAAGAGTTATGTATGCAATTTACGCAAGTTCTTAAGTCCAAAAACGGTTCAGGTGGACTTCGGGTGGACCAAACAATTATCTCTTTTCTGGGAGTATGAACAATAACTGTTAATTTACACGTAAGTCTATCGAAGGGCCCGTACTGCCGCTTTTTCAATATATACATCATATGGTGTTCTCACCCCGCTCTTCATTTTAGTAACGAAAAACTCCTAACAGACAACCTTCGTAGCTTCTTTGATCTTTCCCTGGGTGATTTGTAATAATAAGCCGTATTCCTCTTCCGTTCGATTTTTCTACAAACGCGCGACCTGAAAAGAGAGCCCATTTTCTATAACCCTCACTTACGGTACCTTCGTGACCATAACTTGGTGTCCCGGTACTGATAACCTTTCCTGTAGCTACTCTTAATACATCACCCGGTCTCTGCCATTGTGGTAAAGAGTTAAGCTTTTCGTCTTTATTCCCGCTTCCGTGCCTCAGACGTTCACGGGCCATATTGTTGGGACTTAGGCGCTCAGTTGCTTTTCTGTACCACTCTAAGGCTAGTCGGTGTCATTAACTCTACACTCAGCGACCTACAATTCAAGATGGGTCAACTATATTGATAAGCAGCCCGCGCTAGTCTCAGGCAAGGTACAAGTTTGGGTATCCAGCAATTCAAGTGTGATACCTCCTTTTACACCCACACCATGCAGGGTGACTAGACGGTATACCCAAGATACCGTAATGAGGACTTTCCCACTATGGGTCATTCCCCGATAAGGATTCCACACAAAGTAGTATATCAGCGTCGACACCAGACGTATCAATAAAATTCGGGCAGACCAAGACGCCCCATTGTCATTCTCCCTACCTGTCGACACGACTGCACAACAGTACTGTTCGTCCCAAAGAGTAGGGTAACTAATAAATAGCGAGCTGTTGTGTTAACCTTTACTATTTTTAAAAAATCAGTAGCCTTCGTTCGTAGTTTATGATCTGGCATACGAGAAGCACTAGCATCACGGCGCATGAAGACGAGATAGATTTATTTAGATTCGACGAGTAGTGAGCACCCGCACGTCGAAGTTATTTTCTATAGCGGCGCTGAGCGACCACTAATTTATTTCATGTCGTTTTCATTAACGTTTGAATACGTGTCAAAAAATGGCGTTTAGCCATAGTCGTCGTGAGACCTTCATGGTATACCGTCTCACTGTTAGTCACGGCTAACTGTGGGGGTGGATAGGTGAGCAATAGATCAAACGGTGTATATGCGGCGGCTCTGTGAACTGTACAGTTATACACGTAAGCTATCGCGTTCATTAACTGAACCTAGTCGCGACCATGTTCATTACAATAGCATGTTAGTGAGCGTGGTAGGCATAGTTACATGCTTTTCTTACATTTTGCGTAGTAAAGATAGAACTAAAAAAAGCTTCTGTAAACTTGGTATCGAGGTCAGATAAGAAATAGGCAGTCTGGCCATAATGATAACCCACTCCTTGCAGAAAGCTTGTGCTACTGCAAGAGCGGTTATAGTACGCAGAAGGCAGACCTTAGACATTTTACTGTATCGGTCTTTCATGCCAAAAACATATTCACCGCCACCTCGGGTCCGGATTAGGGGGACAAGGGTGTCTATGGCCACATGTTCCCCTGGCAGTTCGTCCGGGGATAATTTTGAAAACGAGTGAGGCCTGCGTAATTTAATACCCCTTGTGGCACATTCGACAACATTTCGCACAGCTGCGAAAACGTCTAGGGTCATGCAGGGCCAGTTGAACTTCTTAAACAGTGTAACGTAAAGTGTATTACCTCCAGGGTGACCTGAAAGCCTGGAGTAGTGGGAGATATGTAGTATCCTTTTTCGTATGACAAAGGGGATTACTATCTGCCTATAGAATCTATAGGAGATATTCTGTCTAGTATGACAATGCGATTTGAACGGAAGTTGTTTACGTACGCTGTAGCGTACTTTACTTGGCAGAGAACGAGTGAAAATATCGTCGGCCTGGTTTATTTGTATCTCATCCGTACTTAGCGATGATGAGCAGCTGGAAGTGAAGAGTAGATACCTACAGGGCTTTTCCTGGCTCTAGTTGGGTCTACAGTATTATTACTAACATTTAAAGGTTTATAAATACTGTTAGTAGCAGTAATATTTGTCTTAGATATTCTAGTTTCCTTAACAAAAATAAGGATAACGTCATATCTGTAGACCTTTGTACCAGTCTAGTTTATCTTCATCGTCCAGAATGTCTTCTGTGATGTTTGAAGCTGTTAGTTCGTCATTTATCCCTCTGTGTTAAATGAAGAATTTAAGACAGGGGTATCTAAGTCCGGGAAAACGTCTGTCTCATCAGACGTTGGAGGTCTGGACAGGGAATCAGCTAGCTGATTTTTTATCCCTTTTTGATATTCAATAGAAAATTGACTTCAGACAAACGTAGACGGCAGGTACGAATATATCAACAAGTAGCAATTTAAAGGCCTGGTGGTCAGTTTATATTAGGAAGACTGATCCTTAGAAATAAGGGCGGGGTATCTGGCACACCCAGAAGACGGCCAGAAACTCACGTTCCGTTACAGAGTATTTTTTCTTTACGGAATTTAAAAAACGGCTCCAGTAGCCGATAAGGTTTCCTGTGCCTTCCTCGTTCGTCTGCAGTAGTACGACACATATCTGGTAACCGCAAGCATCGGTTTAAATACTGCGCGGTAAATTAGGACGAGACATGATAAGATCGGAGGTGATATAAATGCCTCCTTACACACATTAAAAACATTATTTTATCCTGGTTAAAGGGTAGAAAGTTTTCAGGTTTTACCCTCTTAAAAAACGCATTCAGCGGAGTTGAAATGTGAGAAACGTTACATAAAATCATTCTGTACTTATGACACAGTCCTAGGAAAGACGTGAACGTAATTTAAAATGCCCTAAAGCTTAAATAATGTTTGAGTTACTGCCAGCTTTTTTGAAATCACTACGAGGCCTTAATAGTCCACCTAAGTTTTTAAGAATTCACATTTCTTTAGTTCAAAAGATAGCACTGCGTTATTGAGACTTTGAAGACTCTTCTCGATCTGCCTGGGTGCTCTCAAAAGTTTTTAGAGAATATAATAACATTTTGTTGGTAGACTATACAATGTTTCCATCTAAACTTAATAAGAAAAATATCTATTGTTTGTTGGAATGTTGCTGGCACGTTGCATAACCCAAAGGAGATTTTTTAATACTCAAAAAACCTTCGTGGCAGACGAAATCTGTTTTGGGTCTTTATTACTCTCGGAGTTTAATCTGCCAGTAGCCGAAAGTAGTGTAAATTTTGTCAAAGGAGAAAAAATCCCATAGAGAGTCGAGGCACTCGTCCATTTTAGATAGCGGATAACTGGCTTTTACAGTTGTTTTATTTATGCGGCGGTAGTCAAAGTAGAAACGTTTCGTATCGCTGAATTAAATGGCCTAGCATCAGGATCTATATCGATTCTGTGCTTTTATTCCGTGACTTTCCATAACTCTCCTGACTACGTAGAGTAAAAAGGCTCTAGAGTCGTTCTAAACTGCTTCTGTTGATCAGAAGTTAAGTGCTTGAGGTCATCATTATCTACTGTAAAATGTTGATGCTCATTGTTAGATTCACCATCAGCAACTGGTTCTCAAGTAATTTTCTCTAGTACTTCCCTGGATAACGGAGGATAGGAATAAGGTCTCTGTATGTTTTTAAAATCAAACAGAGAGTCCTCAGTGTGTTAATGTGTAGCATCGGAGGTGATATCCGATGGTTGATCTGAAAAAGATATATTAATATTATTAGACATATTGTTAATTGTCCCGTCCCTTAAAGACGTTGAATCACTTACACTGCCCCCTGTAACATTGCTGCAGGCGACCTCGCAAATACGCATAGACTTCCTGTACACTATTCCATTAAATAGGGGTCAACTTTCGTTGGGATGGGCCCAGTATACTTATTTATTTCTGTTAATAAAAACACTTTTACCTAAGTGTAGGTTTTATAGGTTTTCTAATTAAATTCCGTCGTCTGTAGAGACGCCATAAATATTAGATAATACGAAACCAATCATAGGTGCATCTCTTGCAGTTCCTATTATCTGGTTCTTACTGAGCACTACCTCTTGAGATGAGACGTTTGCTATTTTGATATCGAACTCTTTAGGCTATTCAAAAACGGCCGTGACGGGTGAACTACACGTTAAGTTTTTCCATTAAGATATCGGAGTCTTAAGAGTCGCCTTGGCCAGATGGCTGCACGTCATCACGGATATAAGAGGCAAAAAGCCGACTTGAGGGATACTACTGACCACTCGGCCCGGCAATTGCCTGTCGTGCCGGACTAGATAGTAGAAGAGGGGTTTTCTACTCGTCTGTACTCTAAATTGGGTCTAGAGGCTGTTGTGCTTCATGCCCCACGGGATGTATTTAATACAACGTACCAACGCGCTGGGTGTTGGTGGTTCTCTAAGTGTGGGTTTTACAATCCCCAGTTAATCACAATCAATTCTGTGTTGAGACGAGGGCTTCCTCCGCGCTGAAGCGGCGAGGAGGTCGAAACATCTGCCGAGTACGGCATAGTAGCAATAAAAAATTAAAATATACCAACCAAGACTATTAGATTCTAGGTCGTAAGGCAAATATGTAGTAGAATAAATCCCAGCTACAAATAATAATAAGTTCTATAATCTGTCCTTTGAAAGCTTCATTTTGAATACTACTAGAGTTTATAGTAATAACTTCTACGGTAATTTAGGGATTTATAATACAGCTCAAAAGAATATAGAAGACGACTGAGGAGTCGGTACGCCAGGGGTTTGAGGCATGTGAGACAGCTCCATGGGTGTGGTTATTGTAGGGACAGCAATGGAGGGGATGGTCGCGAAGAAGGGGATGGAGGAGAAGTACTGTTGGTCACCAGAGAACACTTACAATATGCTATGGGACGGGAACAAGGGAAGGATCAACATATGGACGGCGCTACAGCTTGCGAGACAATCGTCCCCGTAAAAACGTGCGTACTCAATTTCTCCATTTTTTCGGAGACAGTCTGACGTATGTACCTATTTATGTTGCTCAAACTTCGTTGAACCACACAATCTTCGCGTAGCCCCTCCGCTTAGGAAACAGAAAGGCGAAACTTAGAGGCCTCACTCAGTCCTTTTGGCGTTTTTTCGCTCGCGGTGTCGAAAACGCGATGCCGCAGGTCCCGATCGCGTCTCGCGGTTCCTTGAAAAAAATTCGGGACTCTTCTGAACGTTGCGCAGCTGTCATTTGAGCCCGACGCTTGCGGATGCGATCTAACTCTCGAATGAGGTGCAATGTATTGCGCTCCGCTCGTTCAGCGCCTGAAATTTTTGGACGTGGTATCGATGGGGGAAGAGTTGTAGTGCCGGGGTTGCGTGCGAGTAGGTGCAGAATGTGGATGATGGGTTACGCTGAAATGGAATCCCGATTTACTATTGAAGGTGGCGGGCGGCGGGCGGCGGCGGGGAAGGGCGTCCGGCACACGTGTCCACTTAGCGGGCAGGAAGCCCCGAGACAAAATTAGTAAAAATCGGCGTAGAAATGCGGCGTAGAAACAAACCGGCTTTTTGATTAATTTTTTAGAGTAGGGGCTCGGGTGATTAAAAAATTGAAATAATTTGGACGGGTCGGAGGCTGGAGTAAATTGCAACATACGGCGTAGAAATTGTGTAAATTTAGTGGTTTTTTAGTATAGTTGTGATAGGATAATTTATCTTTGTTAACCCCGACATAAGGATATATCGAAGATATGTTTTGCGAAGTCAATGGGCGAGCTTCCCTTCAATTCATGTGACCATAGCGGACCACCCCGCCTGCTCCCGTTCGGATCGGGAGGCGGCGCGCAGGGCGTTGCAGATGCATCTAGCGATAGGCTCAATGTCAGTGTACATGCGTACTGAAGCCGGCTTGCACGGGTTCACACAGCGTGTAATTAGCGCCATTTGGGTTTCGTGGCATTGTTCACACTACAAATACAGTACTGTAAATACAGTACAGTACAGTTCAGAACATCATTTCTGTACTGTATGTACCGAACGCAAATCACGGATGGTGATCACGCAGTCGCAATGGAGGATTGAGAAGGACATAGTGAGACAGAAGTAGAGCCTGGCAGACGAAAAAGAGGGGATGAAAGGGCGATACCAGCGATTCGACTAAAGACCAAAGACTAGGGGCTGTGTTTTGCCACATGTACGCACTTTATTGGTAAACTAAACGAAGTTTCGGACTGAGCGTTTGTATCTGAAACCTTCCAAAGCGGTGAGCTGTGTTGATCATTCCCAAAATACAAACTCGCCCTCTACACAGCGCCAATAAATGTAGACGTCGTCATCCTGAAATGAGGAAGTGGCTCTGGAAATTGTCACCTCCACAAATTCTATCGCTTCAGCCATAGAAGATGTACCAGAACCCAACCGTCTCGGCTCGCGACCTAATCGTGCTCGCAACCACACTCTTGAACGCGAAGGACCTGCCTTCCGTATCGAACGCGACTTCTTCGGCCAATGAACCACATAGAACCCAAAATTTTGTTCGGAATAATTCAAACGGTTCTACCGAATGCCCAGCGCCGTTTAAGACACTTAGAGAACGAAGCTTATATCAGAAGATAAATGTTTTAGACAGGAGCATGATGCCGCGCATATGTTAGGATATTCAACGGATGTAAAGCTCAAAGCCGATTTACGATGGTATCAGAGGGTGTTTAGGAATAAAGACTCGTACAGTCACTGCGAATCTCAGAAAAACTAATACCTAAGTTCATGCGTCGGTTCACAGCAGGTGTCGTGGTGGGCTTCGCGGGAGAGTATTTCGTCGCCCGAATACAGCACAAATTAAACGAATCGAGGAACGGTGTCGAGCACTCGGATTTCAAGGTTGCATAGTTTGCGTAATCTTTGATGGATGGGAATAGGATGACTGAAAATTTGGATAAAAAGAGTTGTTAAAGAGAAAGGAAAAGAAACGGACCTGCCGGATAGAGGTTGTTTGTGATGATGAATTACGAATTTGGCATGTTTCGTTCGGAATTGAGGTGCAAAGACGCGGAAGAGTTCTGGGAACTTTCAATCGATTTGGAGGGTAAAGGTGATCCGGCCAGAATTCTGTGCTTGGGCGTATCAGTAACCGGTGGAACGATTTATACAGTCAAGTCAGTCGACATGCATAATCGGGTGATCAACACGGGTCTATTCAGCCCAATAAATGGAGCTGATACGTGCAGTGCCATGCAGGTGGCTCTGTATTCCGGGAGGGAGATTTATGGGCGCTCACGCGCGATGCTCCCCGCCCAATGTTGACCCTCCGAGACGACCTGCCAAATGGATTTCCGTGCGGTTCTGAAAAGCTTGCGCTTTCATACTCTCTTTTGATAGGCCGGAACCTCACTGCATCTCGCGCAGCCACCCGTTCCGACCCGTCCCATTGAAACCACCCTCACGGGTGCTCGTAAGCCGCTTGAGCGGTATCCTATATAGTCTACTGCAGAGCTCAAAATAAGTGATACTTTGCACGCTGCTTAATGGAAGGTCATGTACAGATAAAGAACTCGGTGGCGACCAAATCATCAAGGCTTTGGAAAGAGTCTCAATAAAAGCGAGTTTTACAGTCTAAGCAACCGTTCAGACGGATTTTGGGCGGAATCAACACTCATTGTGTCCCTGTAACTATGCAGTTTCATTTGGCCAAGTGGCTGCAAATCCAACCCCCTTCAAGGACCCGTTTCGAACTGGCTTGCTTTGAAATACATCGTGCATGCGATCCACGCAACTCATCCGTCGGGCGAGTATCCGAAAACCTCTCACCGACAATCTCAATAAGGTATTTGATCTGCCCCAACTTTCTGAAAGAATCAACCTTAACCCTTTCGGGTTCGTACGTGCTACGTCAAGCGCCAGGAATAAGAAGCCAACCATTTTGCTCGGCCTCGCCTTTTACGGTACTTCGCTGATCCTCGCCCGGTCTCCCCGTACTTCAAAAAGTTCCCCAAGTTTCTTCTACCAGGACACCCGGTCTCTGCCATCTTAGCATAGAATCCGAATTTTCGTCTTCCATCTCACTTCTGTGCCTCGGACTTCTGTCCCTCGGGTCATATTTTTGGGACTTCGGCGCTCATACGACTTTCTCTACCAATCTAAAGCTACTCGGAAAGAGGGCTTCGAACCCCCTTGCTCTGCAGCTACCTGCATATAACTGTGTACTGTTGTGATGTTGTTTGTCTGCGCTCTCGCGCTTGTTTTGCACGACAGGCATATCAGAGTCGAAGAAGGATAGGATAATCTTCGACCACAGTTCCTTATTCAATGAAATTTTGTGTGATCGTGTTGGTATATGTAATAGTCACTCGTCGTCTCCCAGATAAGCCAGCGCATGTGGCTAAGTGGTTTCAATTTTAACA
>JAVCKV010439506.1:0-12299 GCA_032274145.1 Herpochondria borealis | reverse complement strand
GTAGTGATCTACTCATCGATAATGTCTGGTGTGAGTGCTCAACAAGTAGCGGCATCTACTGGCCGCGTCGTTGTTGTGGCAGGGGCCACTGGTTACATTGGCAAGAATGTTGTCGCAGAATCAGTACGCAGGGGTCACACAACCATTGCGCTCGTGAGGGATTCCGACAAGGCAAAAGATACTCTGGTAGAGGGAGCTCAGATTGTACAAGTAGACGTGACAGACCGAGAGGCTGTCCTGCAACGCATAAAGGAGATTGCCATCAACAACAAGGGGATTGACACAATCATTAGTTGCTTGGCGAGCCGAACAGCCGGAAAGAAACAAGTTTTCAGCATTGACTATCAAGCCACTCTAAACTGTCTTGATGCTGGGAGAGCAAATAATGCTCGACACTTTGTGTTGGTATCTGCTTTTTGCGTTCTCAACCCTCAACTCGAGCTGCAAAAGGCCAAGCTCAAGTTTGAAGCAGCGCTTCAAGAGCAGCAAGACATGACGTGGACGATTGTGCGACCGACCGCATTCTTCAAGAGCATCTCGGGTCAAGTCAACTCGGTCAAGAAGGGTAGCTCATTCGTGGCCTTTGGAGATGGTGAAACGTCAAAGTTCAATCCGATTGCCGAGCAAGACCTTGCCACGTTTGTATTGGATGGCGCAGAGGAAGATGCCAAGAAGAACAAGATTTTCCATCTTGGTGGCCCCGGAGGTCCCTTTACGTTGAAGAAATGTGGTGAAATGATTTTCAAAGCAGTCGGTAGAGAGAAGGATCTCAAGTACATCTTTGTTCCCTTGTGGTTGTTGAACATTATCATCAAAGTCCTGCAGTGTTTAGCTACTATCACTCGGTTGGAAAGCATGGCAAATGCTGCCGAAACGGCAAGACTCGTGAGGTACTATGCCACTCAAGACATGCTCACGACTGATCCCTCCGAAATATATGGGTCAAGAACACTCCAAGATTTCTACAATCGTGTTGCACAGCAGGGGGAAGAGTACGATCCTAATACTCATTTGTTTTCCTCCGTGATGATGTCGAATTCAAAAGACGACAACAAGAAGGAGTTATAACGGTGGTTTCCTTGTGCATTGATCAAGACGAAGCACGTCGGAATACCTACATCAGGAAGCATGCTGTTGTCATTCGATGAGAGTATCGTGCGGATTCGCAGCAGCTCATCTAAGGATCTAGTCCTGTAAGTGTATTTACAAGGTCATCCTATACCACCACAATCAGCACGTGTAGCCGAGACCTCTCACTTCACACGGTCGAGATGCTGATAGGCCAATAAATACCTCTCATAGATTAGGGAGGGCACTACGGCTCATAGATTAGTCGTCGGGCGGAATGGCACAAACAAATGGAATTTGCAAATGACAGAAAATGACTCCCATGTGAAAGTGGCTTATTCCTTCCGCGTCTGATCTGAAATCTATGAGCGGCATACCTGGTGCAGTGCCCTACCCTAATCTATGAGAGATAGGTTCGGCTGACAGGCTTCTACACCAAAAAAGAAGGCCTCATCTGCTGTTCACCGGTTCGATTGAAACAATCTTGAGCACACACGAGTACACGTGCATGACGGTGGTCTTGTCCAGGGAGGCTTGCCAGTAAGGTGAAGCTTGTCGCAGGGAGACACTTGCCATCTCTATTCCGGTCTGCTGTGAGAGAAGATAACCGGCTTTAGACTTAAGTATCAAGTACTTCCAGATCTGCAAGGCACACAGTCCACATTATATATTCAATGTTGCTCCTCGCAGAGTTCAGTACTTCAGTACACAGCAAATGTCTCGAGGTCTTATTTTATTTTTATAAATGGAGCTCATGACGCAAGTTTTTGGGCACCGTGGCCACCGTGGCCACCGTCGACGGTGGCGTTGGTAGTTAACCCCAGATCAAGCACGACAAATCTACCGGTACGAGTACTGTCGCCACAGCATGTACCTTCTGTCCTCCGTTTCTGACTACGCGTCGTTTCTGATGTTCATTATGGATCAGCTTTGGTTCGACGATGGTCGCGACGAGAAGAGTTCCGCGGCGTGTGGCATTGTTGCTGCAATTGCTGCTCAACTCTCTTTTTGGTTCGATTCAGCATCGCGAAACCAACGGGACGATGTCGTGGATGCCAAGTTTGATGAGGTGAAGGCGAAGATTGATTTGACGCGTGAGTTGTCCGACTTGAGCATCTTAAAGGCCGAACAACGGCTAGAAGCAGGCCAACAACGGCTAGAAGCAAGCCTACAACGGCTAGAACAACGGCTAGAAGCACGCCAACAACGGCTAGAAGCAATGCTCAGAAATTTACCTGTCAACCAACCCCAAGCCAACACAAACCCGCCTCGCACAATCACCGACCTGTTGGAACCACATGACGCCCAAGCACGTGAACGCGCAGAACGTGCATGTCAACAAATCATAGGATCTGTCGACCAAATCAAAAGATGTGCCGTCTATATCAAAGGAAATGTCGAAGTTATCAACGATCTCCTCAGCAGAATCCAAGACTCAGTCGACGAAATTCAAAGACATGTTTGCGAAATTCAGAGACATGTCGACATCCAAGGAAATCTCGCAATCGACGCAATCGACGAAATCCCCAAAAGACTCGCTGCAATCCAACGCAATACCCAAAAACTCCGAACGTATGCCGTCGCAGTCCAAGGAAATGGAAATACTACAACCCAAGCAAATATCCCCGCAGTTCAAGCAGGTACCGACGCAATCCAAGCGAGTGCGGACGCAATCGGATTATGTGTCACGGCAATCCGAGTCGGCACAGCTGGAGACGCAGCAGCGAACAATGGTCAATATACCAAATCTCTGTGTCTTGTGAAGAGAAATATCTATCTCAAGCAACAGGAAATTCTCGAAATGACTGACGAGCGTTCACTATTCGTAGACGATTACACTTGCGTGCCCTCTCGTGGTGAATGGAACTACCTGGGGAACTTCGGGATCACACGAACGCGAACGCAAGATTACTTTTGATTCTTAAATCGATATATTATGCTGCAAAGATAGATACTGTGGAAACCTTGATTCGTTTGTGGTAGCCAGTTGTGCTACTGCTGGGAGGACGAAAGACCACAAACTGGTTGGGAATAGCAACCGCTTCTAGGTTACTCGAGAGAAGTGATCATCCCGCCTCGAAAGCAACAAGCAGGACAAGATTTAGTGATACAATCTAGAAGCCGTTGGTAGCCACTAACAGTTTCCGTGAAGTTAACATTATGTCCTTGTACTTGTTTCCCCTTCAATTTGTGCCAGAAGCCGGAAAGCAGTCTCCCTGGAGATACTCTTCCCAATTGTGGCGAAGCGATGCAATCTTGGCTCGTACCTTTGCGGGGTCGGCTCCATACTCTTGCTCCAAAAAGCCAGGAAGTTGACTGGCGAGTAGTTCCTGTCCCAGATTTAGTCCAAACGTATTGTCAGCCGCAAAGTGAACACCAGCAATAGTACGACCAAACGAAACACCCCAGTCAAGGGCCTTGGCTTCGCAAATTTGCTCAGGAGTAAGGTTCATCACGACGGGCAACCAAAAGGACACGACACTGGCAGCCGAGTGCATGGCGGGCCACGAGGGATGCGTTGGACATCCCTCAGGATAGGCAGTAAATTGGTGGGGATGCGTCAAGTTCATGGCGAGCACATCGTTGACGATATCAGCGGGAATGCCACGCGAGATCAACTCACTGGCTCCTCCACTGTGGTTGGTGATGTACCAGGCAATTTCTTCAGGACGGGCTCGACCACCCGACCATTTGGTGCCAAAATTGATGGGGCCAATCATGGCAATCGCCCATGTGTTGAGTTCGGCCAAGGCTATTTCGTAGCGCAAAAAGTCGATGAAGTTCTTGCTTGGCACCACGACACGATCCATCTTAGCACCCTCTCCAAGGAATTGTTCAATCAAAAGAGCTTGGTTCTTGCCTGTGAAAGGATAGATGAAATTGCGCATGGTGAGAAAAAGAAGGCACCTTCTGCACAGCCAGCGGTGAAAGCGACGGCAACACAAAACTGTTTCGTTCATTCACAACTTCCACAGAGCACGATCATATGCACTCACCTGGGTATTCATTGTGAACCGCTTCTGCAGCATCTGCCAACGTGAACCCTTCCCATACTTTGGGGACACGTTTCAAGAGGCTAACCGCCATGTCTCCGTCCAATCGAGCCTTGCGTGCAGCAATGACATCACGGAACTCCGTCCAGTACGGACTAGTGGCATTCCAACTGGGGTGTGTAGGGAGTCCTCCGAGCTTGTTGATAACTTGCATGATGTTGATTCCATGACATTCGGCCTCTGTACAATCCTCTTGTAAAATAACACTCCAGCAAAGAGATTTGCGCAAGAAGGCGGCTGTGGAGGAGCAAATGGGATAATCGAAGGGCATGAGGGGAAGCTTGCCCTCGGCTTCGGGAGGAATCACGTTGTCGGGGAACGAAACCTTGTTGAAACGAATCCACATATCACCGGGGGGAACCTCCGTCTGATGAGTGCCACAAGTATGCAAATTCGTGATTCTGAATTCAGCATTGTTTCCATTGCTGCTTCCACCTTGTTGACCTGGGAGAATCGGACGAAGGCCGCGATGCTCCTCGTCGGCAACAGCGTCTGCGGTCAAAAGAATGACCGCATTGAGTAGTAGTAAAAGCATCATCGTTGAGCTTCACGAGCATCGACGAGGGGTAGCAGATAGACGCTGGGATATCAAAAAGTAAGTGTTTTGAGATGTGCAACTGCTCTGTGATTCGTTTAGGTCGTGATTTCACCTCTATTCTTGAAGGGGAACACTTGAAGCTGGTCCAGCTGGACTTGTCATCATCTTCTGCGCATACTGCTCAGAGCTCAGCTTCCAATAATGAGCGACATCGTTCGCAGTTCTGTCCATACTGTAATGTAGTTCTTCTGGTTCCGCCCCATGGACCTAGCTACATGTACCGGAATATGAAACTGTCACCGCCACCCTCTACTCAACACTACTTTGTCTCGACGTTACACTTAGTGAATTGTAAGCCCACGCCATAGTAGCATAATTATTCCTTTTGACATTGTTGCCCTGCATACAAGACCTACGTAGCACGTCTGTATTTATTGCCGGGCCACCATAATAGCTGCATAGTAATATGCTGTCGCCGTCACAATTTGCCTTCCATGACAACGGCGCAGTCGGACGGCAAGAATGATTTAACCGGTAACGGTTCGTGGGTCTAGACGAGTTGTAGAGGTTAGGTGGAGTTGCGATAAGTAGTAGTGATGCTGACAGGCGACCATTTGGCAAAGAGGTAATGAATCTATCAACCCACCCTCCGACTTAGAGCAAGCTAGCAAGTGGTAGTCGCTTCATAGACTAATACTCCGATAAGTAGTAGGTTGGTAGCCATTATTTGATTATGCTGGATCAAGAACATAGTCCCGTCTTTCCTACTGCTCCGTGAGAGAGTCCACTGAGTGAATTTACCAAACCGTTCCAAAATCGTTATCGTCTTACCTACTATTCAAGATGATCGTGATTGAACACTAACAGAGGGTAACTAGTTTCTCTGCTCTAGAGAGGAAGGTGCCTGCATCACTTTGGGCCAACGAGAAGTGTCACATCAGCCTTCGCCCAAAAATGAAGTTAGTACGTAAGTTCGAGTCACAACATCAAGTAGGTTGATGGCATGGGTTCTCAAGAGCTTGGTTCCGGGTTTGTACATATACCCGTCACTTGCAGTAATGACGCCATTGTCTACTGTAGGTACCTGGTCTAAAAACTTCACATGCTGGTTGCCGATTATGCTGGTTGCCGATGTGCTGGGTGTGGATATGCTGACTGGGTGCAGCCCTCTCCTGCGCTATCCCTACACTACTAGCAGGAGAGTGAGAGAGTGAGAGAGCGGGATCGTTTAGTCTTGCCTCCGAGGCAAGGCGACGAACCGTGATTCTAGTAGGTCTCCAGCTCCACTAGGGCTGTTCCTCACTCTTGTTGTATAGGCCGACTAGCCATACTATAGTTCGTCGGCAGACTTGGCGACCAGTGTACCCACGTCGTGAGTTGATGATGGATGAGGCACACCAGCTATCAACCATGAAGAAATTATAACCATGCTATAAACATCTATTTGCAGAGAGGAGGAGCAACAAGAAACTACTCCGAGTATGCTACCAAGACTTGTAGCAGCGCCTTGCGTGGTTCCGCGTCGCCACTACTTTACCTTGGTAGAGTCAGTCTTGTCTCTAGAGAAAGTACGAACTCCGCAGACGATCGTGATTGATGAAACACCAACGACGAAGGCTGACTTGGTCTAACAATTCGTAGAAGTGTCACACCAGGCTCTTGACCATCAGTATGCGTAATCAGTCAGTTCTAACTAAATATATACTAGATTTGATGGCATGGTTCCCACTAGGCCTGGTACAGCCACCAAGTATGCAACATACAGGCATATTTTTACAATGTAACAGTTGTTATCCTCTCAACCTTGCTCGCTCAGGCCATCCCATCATCATGTCTCGATCATGTTTCCGAAAGGAAGCCCAAACACTACCCAACATCAACGTGATTGGGCCCTGATTGAGAATGCTTGACAAGATCATGGTGTCATGTCTCTCTGTATGCAGCATTGGTTCCAGCATACCCAATACGATCATGATCAAAAAGGTCTCATTCATTTATAAATAGGCCCAACACGAACGTGACTGCATGATATGGCTAGTAGTAGACGCGAGTGTCAATCGCACTTGCAGTGTTAGTTTTCTTCACCTTGTGGCTTCTGGTTGCAGCAGGACAGCTAGCTAGTTGGACACCATCCATCCTGGTGGACAGTATTGTAGTTCAGCTGGGTTGGGGCGTCTCTGATGTGCGTTGTTCTGTTGGTGCATTTATATCCCACGAGACCACGAGTAAACAGCCACCCAGCAAAATCTTGAAGTAGGGATAAATCTTGCGTCTGTTCCCATAGTTCGCATTAGTTACCACTCGTTATTGGATGAGTTCATAGTGCTACAATAGGTAACCTCTAGAGTGTAGCCAAGACACTGTCAATTTGAAAAGACGTCTTGCTGGAGTCGTAGCGGTATTGATATCAAAATATGTTGGTCCCGAAACAAGCATAACGATGGCCAATAGGGACTAGCCATGACTTTTTCGGGGGTTAAATATTCTCGGAATTTATTTCCATTGATATAACTGATGGATCATGTTTAACAATCTCTATTCACGAATTTGTGTTAGTATCCTAAATAAAAATACCAATAATGAGTCGTCCACCACTAACTTTCATACACTCGTGATCAAGTTTACTCTACGAGAAGTCATCTTGCCCTGGTTTCTGGAAGGGCCTTGAACCAGATTTTGCCATAATAAACGTAACCGCAACCCAAGAAACGCTGTCTTTGCTCTGAAAGATCCCTTTCACATACACCACAACTCTCATTCAACGTCCAGCTTCTTGTTACGCCCCCCATCCTGTCACTTGACTATACTCTGGAAAGCAGCAACCTCAAAATGTTAAAGTTTCTACTACTACTCCAAGCGGTCATTCTGACTTCTGCATCAACAACAAAGCAAGACGATGAGCGTCGTGGTCTTCGCCCGATGGAACCTGGTCAACTAGGGGGCAGCTCTGGTGGTGGCAGTGCAAATGATGCATTTACAATCACGAATTTGCACACTTGCGGTACTCATCAGGGAGCCGTTCCCGCGGATGACATGTGGATTCGATTCAACAAGATTCCGTTCCCGGGCGGTGTGACTCCTCCAGAAGCCGAGGGCAAACTGCCCCTCATGCCGTTTGATTACCCCCTTTGCTCCGAGACTGCTGCCTTTGTGCGCAAGAGCATGTGCTGGAGTGTCATTTTGCAAGAAGATTGTACAGAAGCCGAATGTCACGGCATAAACATTATGCAAGTCATCAACAAGCTCGGAGGACTTCCAACACACCCCAGTTGGAATACTACATCTGACTACTGGAGAGAATTTCGTGATGTCATTAGCGCTCGCAAGGCTCGATTGCAAGGAGACATGGCGGTGAGCCTCCTCAAGCGTGTCCCTAAGGTTTGGGAAGGCTTTACGCTTGCAGATGCAGCGGAAGCAGTGCACAACGAGTACCCAGGTGAGTTTGGATGATACTGCGGTGCTACGTAGTACCTATGCCTGTTTGGGTCACTTTTTATTTTGTGATGCAGAGTTTGCCCTGCTGTCAACAAGACGCCCCCCGCAGCTTCATACTGCATTTTACTAGGTTTACATGTGCATCATCTTCTTCTAACCCGTCATCTTTCACGATCACTCCTCTATCTGCAGGCAAGAACCAAGCTCTCTTGATTGAACAATTCATTGGAGAGGGCGCCCAGATGGATCGCGATGTTGTACCCAGCAAAAACTTTGTCGATTTCTTGCGGTACGAAGTTACGCTCGCCGAACTCAACACCTGGGCCATTGCCATGATTGGACCCGTCAACTTTGGTACCAAATGGACCGGAGGTCGAGCCCGTCCGGAAGAGATTGCCTGGTACATTACCAACCACGCTGCTGGTGCGGCCGATATGATTACGAGAGGCATTCCTGCTGATATCGTCAATGACGTTCTCGCCATGAACTTGACACACCCTCATCAGTTTACCGCCTACCCAGAAGGCTCTCCCACGCACCCTTCGTGGCCTGCCATGCACTCGGCCGCCAGTGTCGTGTCCTTCTGGTTGCCTGTTGTCATGAATCTCACTCCGGATCAAATTTGTGAAGCCAAGGCCCTCGACTGGGGTGTTTCCTTTGGACGTACCATTGCGGGTGTTCACTTTGAAGCGGACAATACGTTTGGACTGAATTTGGGTCAAGAAATGTTGGCCAATCAGCTGCCCAAGTTTTTGCAGAAGAAGTTTGGAGCCAACCCCGCCAAGGTACACGCCAAGGTGGAGAAGCTGCGACACAACTGGGAAAAGTACCTGTCGGGAGATTGCTTCCCAGCGACAAACACAAACTAGAGAGGAAGGGGCGAGAGACACTAGTAGTAGCAACAAGATAATATAATACACTACACACATACACTCTTTCATGTTCCTCGTGTAGCTACAGTACGTACTAGAGATGAATCATACCAAGTCTGCTCTCAGGATTAGCATTTGTCAGTGGTGTATCATCATCTCACACTTGCAGACCAGAAGGGAATAGCAGAATAGCCTCATGGAGAAACTCAAGCCTACCAACACCAATCGGCGGTCGATTGATAACGTAACTTGAATAATAGAGAAAGCAGCTCCTAAACGAGAGGCAGTGCTGCAGTTCTACTACCGGTACAATACGCTGACATGATCATCAACTCGTCTGCACATACAGCTAGCTGCACACACAGACAGCAAACACCTCACAGGTTAGGCGAGCCATCAGGTATTACTACTGTACATACTTCAGTAAGTACCCTGACGGTAGCAGTAGTGTGGGCAGAAAGCCGGTCGGTCCCTCGTTTTGGGAACCATCCGAAATTCAAAACGCACGCCCTCCGGCGCTATAAAAGTCAACCACATGTCCGGAGTATCTAACTAATAAAGTCGAAGATTATTTCCCGCGTCATTTTTGTCCACGAATTGATGCCGGCGGCTGTCATTTTTGTTCTACAGCAGTTGTCGACCATGGCCGAAGCACCTCCCATGGACCCCTGGCGAGAGCTGCTGTCCCCTTCTTTTGGACAGGGTTCAGTATTCATTAAGCACCTTGAAGCTGACGTTGACGTTGGAACCTTCTTGAAGTTGAAGGAAAATGCAGGGGCAGGCTTGGTGAAGACGAATCTGTGCCGTCTCATCGCCTTCCAAAAAGATGTGGACAATGCCGGCCATGTAACAAAAGTGTCTTTGATCGTCAATCTATTTGACGTTCAGAAGCCGAGAAGGTCCAACCCAGTGCACGACCTAACAAGGCATATGCCAGTTGCTGTGCAGCAGGGAGACGTGGAGAGCATTGAAGTGTCTTCTGTGAAAGACATTTGTTATGTCTTCTCGCACACCTCCCTGCAGACCATGAAGTACATGGCCCAGGGTAGAGGTGACAGCTACATGTCATTTGAGAACTTCGATCCTCATCTTCCCTTCCCATGCTCACATCCTGCCTTCCCAACAAAAACGTCCTACTGTCGCAGAGTATGGGAGGAGACGAATATGTTTCGTCGTAAGATGTTAGGCATCTTATGCTCCAGGCGAAGTAACCAGTCAGAAATTGCCAAGAGCAGCGCAAAAGTCCATATGTCCAAGGACACTTGGACTTACTTTTTCCGGCAGTGTGTTAACAAGCCCGGTGTTGTGTTTAGGACACTGTTGAAGCCGGAGAAGGCACAGTGCGAACCGGCAGTTCTTCCGGGTGGACGGTTGAAGAAGAATTGTCTTACTCATCCCCGTAGCCAAATGGTCATTGATGAGCCAATCAATGTGCTCTTGCATTTACTTGGACAGTGCAGCGTGTTCGGGTTGAGGAAGCGCCCGCCTTCCCACAAGGAAGAAGCGGACGATCTGTCCAGTAATGACCGTTGGTCCGTCCCACTCGAGGTCACGCTGGAACAGTATGAGTCAGAGGTGCACTTGAAGGTTCGCTATCAGAGGTATGTGTACTCTGTCCGTCGCGATGGTGGCCTCAGGACAGAACCACCTGAGCAGTTGAGGCGATTCCTCAACCGGCAGGCTCCTGCCATGCCAAATATGTACCCACGCCCCGATGTACGTTATGGGCCTCCATCCATCGTTGGTTTGAATGCTGCGGAAGATTCACTTCTTGCACTTGGAAGGTGTATTTTGTTGAGGGTGGATGGAAGAAGATAGTCGGCATCAGAGATGGTGGGCGAACAATTATGTTCGCGGCGTATCCTGATGACGAGTACTCTCCAGTTTCTCGCGAGACGGCGCTTGCGGAGATCCGTGCTTATCGACTTGTGAATCAACCTTACGTGCGAGCAAGCGATGAAAGCGATGATGAATCTATGTAGTTAATCTTTAGGACTAAGTTATGATAAAAGAGATTTATGTATTAGTGTCTATTGGTACATGTAGTACATGTAGGAAGTTCGTGATTGTGAAAGGATGATTTTTCCTGGTCATGAAATCATGGAAATGGAGTAGTTAGTCGATTGTTTTCATGGTTGCAGCGACCAAGCGATGTAGACACTTACATGTTGTGATGGTGGATTGGTTTGCTGCCTATTGTATGCTCTGTAGCAATGGGATCGTCCGTGAGTAACCGATTTTTCCCGTCTCTGTCGTTTGCATGTTGACCCAAAAAAATTCAGATACGACCGTCGTATGAGACGAAGGCGTTCACCCCAAGGTCGATGCCAGTCAGCAAGCCCTTCCCATTTATGTAAGTGAGGGTCTGTGACAGTGTTTCGGAGGATAGAGCACCTTATCGGTGATGTAATCTCCTCCAAAGGGAGTCGCACGACCTCTTCCGGCACTTAAAAATGAGAATTAGTAGGAACAAAACAAGGTGTGAGAGATCAAATTGCAAAGTTAGGACCATCATGACCAGCTAGATACTTACCTATACACATTATCGAAAGACGCTTCATTGGAAGTTTTTTGATTTGGGGTGTAGTCGTTGATTGCGGAAGCAGACATCAAGTTCAACGACAGGATTGGGTTTTGACCGAAAATATGAACATAGAGGTAGTTAGTAACATTGTAGTACACTTTACGGAAAACAAACACAACAGCGGCTTACCTACTTGCATGAGTGCATTAATGATGGGTGAATGGTTCGTTTTCCGGTGTTTGTAGGTGCTGTACTCATGATTTTACACCTTCAAACAGACCACAGAATGACCTGCAACGTAGAAAAAGGTGATGTTAGAGTATCATTTTTGGGAAATAAGCCAATCAATTGCTTGCATGACTTACCTATGCACACGGGGGAGTGATTGTTAGGTGAACCATGTGGTTTGATTCGGTCGTTCGTGAGCATTCATGTGTCGAATTTCACCACTTGATTTTGCCTGTTCAAAAAATTTCAGAAAACATGGGCGTTAGGGACGAAGAATAGGAGATTTTGAAAAACGAATATGCCTGTCCCTTACCTAATAGTATTCGTCATGAGACTGTGGTGTTTGATTTGAGAAATGTTGTTGGCATCATTGCACAAATTGGTCAGAAGTTGCGAAATTACAGGACCATTTCCCAGAAAAGTCCGTCGTACACCTCCTTCTCGACCTCAAGTCCGGCGTCAAGTCGTTCCTTTGCATCACGAAATGCAGGAGACGCAAGATAAGCCGTTGCCTTTTCTTTTGTTATCCCGGTTAGCCAAAGCATTCTTCTCTGGCACCATCTTGCCATTGGTTGAAGACG
>JAVCKV010439395.1:0-12302 GCA_032274145.1 Herpochondria borealis | reverse complement strand
GGGAGGGTAGATCTTAAGAGATTAAAATACTCGAACTCTCGTCTTCAAAATAAATATTCACAAATGCGTTCGCGGCTGACGGGTCTCTTCTCTTCATCCGTCCCCGTTCTACGTTCTCTCTCTCTTACATACATACAGATGGTTACAGGGTTTTTTTTTTCTCTCTCTCTTTTAGTCCTTACAATATCCTCCATTCGGTGCGAAAAACAGGGAGTACCCTCTGTTTGGTGCGAAAAACAGGTTTACACTCCTAGGTCAGGAGCCTTGGAGGGTGGAGGAGGCGGCGCGAAGGTCTACATCAAGGTAGCGAAAACAACAACGACGGCGGCAACACCACCGAAGAAGATGGCGGAGGCGCCGGAGCTGCCAGCGGAGGCGGTGAGGGAGCCGCCCTCGGCGGTGCAGGAGCTGGAGCACTCGTTGGCGGTGGTGCTACTGGTCTCGCTCATCACGAAGGACTGGTCGGCATTCAAGGCGTCGAAGTTGGAGGCGGCGGCAGTGGTCGCGGCTTCGTCGGCGCCCTTGAACTCGAACTCGTAGGTGGAGCCGGAACCGGTGGAGCCGGTGGCGGCGGAGCCGGAGCCCTGCTGGGCAGCCATGGCGCGGCCGGCGGTCGTGGTGATGGAGATGCCGGTGTTCTCGACGATGGCGTCGTTGACGATCTCGCTGGGGGCGACACCGCAGTTGTCGGCCATGTCGGTGCGGAGGGCAGTCATGATCTTAGCCTTCAGGGTGGCGTCGTTGGCGAGGACGGACCAGCGGATGCGGACACCGATGGTGCGCTTGGCGGTGGCGGTGCTCAGAATGCAGCGCTTGCGGAGGGTATCCTCAAGGCCGGTGACGCCGCAGTAGGACATATCGGCAAGGAAGCCGGAGCCGGCCATGGTGGTGGCCTCCTCGCCATCGCCGAGGGTGAAGGCGGCGGTGGTGGCGGAGGACGAGGAGGCGACGGAGGTGATGCAGTGCGGCGTGTTCGACAACGCCATCTTCTTCGCGGGACCCGCGCTCTGGTTCCGCATCAGTGGCCCGTGTCGGTGGGTGCCCAAGCAGAACCGGCTCGAGTTCTCTGTCGACACGCTGAGACTGCGTGTCGGGCCGTGGCGCTTTCGTAAGGACGGGCTCGACCCGGAGGGCCGGTCGATAGCCGAGCGGACGGCGCGCACGCTGCCCTTCTTCACCTTTTTCTGCGTCCGCGACGACGTGGCTGTGGCGCGCGGCCGCTCGGGCGGACTCGCCTTGTACGCGCGCGTCGCGGATGACGAGCAATGGTGAGTGCACCGTGGTGCGTTGCGAAGGGTAAAAGGGCGTCGGATCAAACGGATATAACACGGGTAAAAGAGTGGGTCGTCAGCACACCCCGTCCTCCGTCCCAACACTGCCCGCTGCCGCATCCGCTCACCAAAACCCATCGCCCGTGTCTCGTCCTCTTTCCCTCTCCCGTTTCTCTCGTCTCCTCTCCCGACATCTTCTTCTTCGCGCGGCACAGGAACGAAAGAAGGAGAAAAAAAAGAAGAAAATAAATCAGATCCACCTCCACATGCCAACCCGCAAGACGCCGACCATCCTCGTCGTGGGCGGCGGCTTTGCAGGCCGCGCCGCCGTGCGCACTTTCCTCTCCCTGCCCGACTCACCATCGCCCGTACACGTCGTCCTGGTCGACGACAAGCCTTTTTTCGAGTTCACCCCATCCCTTCCACGCTGCGTCATCGACCCACACCATCTACAAACCGTCACCTTTGCGCACACCCGCGCGACCACCCCGGCGGACGAGAGCCCCGACGACGGCCTGCACTTCGTGCAAGGCCGTGTAACCCATCTGACATCCGGAGAGGCGGCCGTAGAGCGCCGCGTCACAATACCGGACACGACAACAACAACAACCGTCCTCTCCATCCCGTTCGACTTCTGCGTCTGGGCACCCGGCGTCCGCTTCGCTCATCCGTTCCGCATCACCCCGTTCCGACACGACGCCCCGCCCTCGCTCGCTGCCCGAACCGCAGACCTCCTTCATCTGCGCGCCCGCCTGCGCGCCGCAAAACACGTCCTCGTCCGCGGTGCTGGCCCCGTCGGCGTCGAGCTTGCCGCCGAGCTTGCCGCACACCTCCTCGTTCCGTCGTCGCGCCGTCCCGAACCCCTCACACGCGTCACACTTGCCGCATCCCCCGACCGCGGACTTCTCCCGCGATTGCCCGCGGCTGCTGCGCGCCACGCCGCGCGCTGGCTGCGCGCGCGCGGCGTCGACATTGTGTACGCGCGACTTTGTCGGCACGCCGTCCTTCCGGACGGCCGGTACGAGTATCGCGACGACGCTGCCTCTGCCGCGGACGCGGACGGCGACGGTGATGGTGATGGTGATGGTGATGAGGGTGGCGACGGTGTTGTGCGCGTCGTCGATCTCGCTTTTGACTGTACAGGCCCCGACTGCAGTCGGACCGCCCTCGCTCTCGTCGCGGGCGGCCTCGTGTCCCCTGCCGCCGTGCTGCCCGGCGGCGCGCTCGCTGTCCTGCCATCGCTGCAGGTCGCCCGTGGCTCCAACGTGTTCGCGGCCGGCGACGCGGCGCGCGTCCCGCGCGAGTTGCACCCGCGGTCGTGCTGCGAAGACGGGGCGGACGCGGACGCGGACGCGGACGCGGACGCGGATGCAAATGCCGATGCGGACCACGAAACTGAGGGCAGCACGCTGCCAAAGGACGATGCAGTCGCGTCTCAACCACGCTGCGGGTGGGGCGGGGAAAAGACGGCGTATGCCGCGGAGCAGGCTGGGTCGCTCGCGGCGCGGAACATCATCGCGCTGATGCGGCACGAGGGTCTGCTCGCATCGCCACGACGGACGACCGCGGCAACGGCCACGTCAACAACGACGCCGGTGATGCCGTGGTCGATGACGACGACAGCGTGGAAGAAGCGCGGCCGGTGCTACCCGCCACTCGAAACGTACCCGCGCGACGCCTTCCCGCTTGCTGTGTTCCCGCGCCTTTTCATCATCAGCCTGCATCGCCGTCACGCCATTCTCTGCGTCGGCCCGCTCGTCGTCGCCGGTTCGCTGCCTGCGGCGCTCAAATGGCTTGTCGAGATGCTTGGTGTGCGCGCGGCGCGCGATGAGCCCATCTCCACCGTCTTGTTCACCGTCATGGAGTGGTTTGCGTTTTTCGCGACGGCTGTCTTACAGATTGTATCGGACTGGTGGTACTGCTGCTGTCGCCGCCATCGCCGAGAGTTACAACAAGAAGAACAACAGGAACGAGGACAGCAGCAGCAACCGAAACGACAACATCAAACACAACAACAGCAACAACAACCACTGCAGCAATCGTCCTCGCATGCAATCGACACCGCTCCCTCCGGCCTGCGTCGTCGAACACACGACTCAGCCCCCGTTCATTCGCCAACATAGCCGTCCATTTTGCTTAACATGGTTTTTTTTCCCAGTCCACCTCCCCAAGCCCCCGCGCCCATCTGCACAAGGTTACTAACGTATCGCTCTCTCCCATCAAAACTGCGACACGATTTTGAGCCCGATCTCAAGCACCCAACTGAGCGTGGACCCGAAGAACAGGCCCAGCACGAGCAGCCCAAACATGAGCTGCCCCGCGGTCTCACGTCGTTGCGGCGGCGTACAGTCTGGGGCGACAAGAAACGCCATGTTCATGACAAACCCGTTGGCGAACCCATGAAACAGCACGAGCGCGCCCGTCATCGCGCGCGCGCAAAAGAGCTGCGTCTCGGTGCTGTCAAACTTTTTGTTTTTCAGCATGTCATCGACAGTTACTCCAATGAGGAGTCGTCCAGTTTGCGGCAAGACAGAAGAGACAGCTAGCGTCAAGAGCTTGCGATGTCCATAATGCAACCCATCAAAGGTACCCCCGACGCAAACACACTGGAACAGCGACTTGGAGGGAATACGAGCTCCTCCGAGAATTGCATCGTCGTCCTCTGACTCTTGTGGCGCAGCAGCCACGTCGTGTTCTTCGTCGTCCATGAATACCACATGATTTGCTTGTGAAAACTCGACACTGGCTCCCTTGGGCCATGGATCAACGTGAAGAGCCTCTACCAGATCCAAGTCGCGTCCCTCTCGATCCGCATTCATGGCTGCGACATGATCGTCCAGGCCACCTTGTCCCTCTTCTGTCATATGGAACGTCCCTCGGCCTGATGCAGATTCAGAATACCAACCCGTGATGGAATCATGGGAGCATACCTTGGACGGAAGACAAGAGTGAGAGAAAGGTGGAAGGAGACACGCACAAGATGACACCCAAGTCAGGATGAGCATACCATATCCAAGTCCTCGCGATGATGAATCCACTGCTCAGGAGCAGTATTAGGCAAATTTTGAGGATACACGACAACATCATTGAGATCCACTGTATCCGACGAACAATCCCATAGAGTCGAGTAAACTTCACCAACATAACGTCTCAGAGACGCCAATGAGTGGGAATCATCGCTGCTCCGAAGCACCACCGAGAGCTTGTCTGCATTTTGCATGGCTGTCTCGAGGATTGCTTCGTTGGCGATGCGATCCATGGATGTTGAGGGCATACGGAGAATAGCGAGACCATGTTTGTACTCCTTTTGCTCAGCGTATAGTTGTGAAAAGGAGGAGGTCCTGAAGGCAGCCCGCCGATCAGGCGTGAGAAAGCCATAACTTAGCGGAATTACAGAAACTGCTAGTATCAGTCCTCTTCCATTGAGAATCATGTCGAATCCTTGATATGAAGATGTTTAGAATCGTTGTATCGGGAAAGCCAAACAAGAGACGTTGTGTAGCCTCTTCAATAGCACAGTTGCGACAAAGAGTCGTTGGTGACACCAAGATTTTGTGATCGTCATCGTCTCTTTTTGCGATGATTTTGGTTTTAACGGTCTGTCCATCTGCCTTCAGCGACGTCACCTCATTTTTCTCTTCTCGAGTTGGGGGGAGTTTCTGCACCACAGAATGCGTTGATGGCGTGGCCATCATCGACACAACATCGCGTTATATTCATTCTGGTCACCAACAGTAGCATTGGCGTCGGGCGGTTGTTGCATCAAGGAGAAGTTGTTGCATCAAGGAGACAGGAACCCCAATCTAATCTAGACGGGAAAAATGAGTGAGAATGGTGATGGGAACAGCACACAGGATGACAACAACAACACGTTCCTTTCACACCTCCTGGCATCAAACGCAGAGATCGACAGCAACGAAAGAACTTTTGGGAGTGGAAACACCGAGAGACATCGAAAGAGATATGGCGGTCTTGAGGGTCTCTTTGATCCCCCCGCGGCTAAGAGTGATGATGAGCAGAAGATGAGTGGTGAAGTCGTGAAGCAGGCCCCTGCGGTAGAACAACAAAACGGAGGACCCCGCTCCCCAGAGTCATACGACGGAGGAGGGCTACCTCCCCATTCCACAGAAGGTGGTGCCTCAGTAACGAATGGTTTGCCTCCGCTACGACCGAAACAGGTAGTATCTCCCCCGAAAACAGATAGAGCTGCGCGACCACCCAAAGCCTTTGTTCCCAGGGGCTTGCCTCCGTTGAGGCCAGACTCCAATCAACAAGAAACTCTCATTCCTGAAAACAACCCAGGAGACTTTCTGTCGAACCTGTCTGAACCGTTGTCGAACAACACAAAAGCCGCTGAGAACCGAAAAGTGCCCATCATTCGTCGAATGAAGCAACCCCCAGTGAACACGAATCTAGGAGGTTCCTATCCTTCCTCCTCAGAGCTTACAACCGTTGCAAGTAATGTTGTCGTTTCAGACATACCGAAACCCGCTTCCATTACCAACCATCACAAACGAACAGTCTCCTGGGGTGTTGCTGTTGATTCCCCGCCACCGTCTCATGATGACACTCTCAGTGATGACGACTTCAGCCCATACTTTCAACAATCGTCTGTTTTGGAGCAACCTTCACTGGAAGACACCATGTCCAGTGGATCTCTTCCCCGAGATCGAGCCAATCGAATGCGTATTATGTCTCTGGATGATGTCCTTCGTGCCAGTCCGCTGGAACAAGAAGCGGAAACGAGTATCCTCAAAGCATTGGACGACTTGCACCCAGTGTCACATGCACGACGAAATCGCTCTGATACCGGAACATCTACTATACCAGATTTGTTGGCGCATGACTTTTCGTTGGACGATGAGGAGGACGACGACGACGATGACGAAGATAATGATACGAACGAACCAGCGGGGAGCACTGTAAGTCGGGGAGAGGATTCAGGTGGCACCCTCAAGAATCTGGCAAGCCCTCAAAGTAAGAAGCAGATCAGACCCCTATTGCATAGGAGGAGTGTAAGTGTGGAGCAAAGGTTGCTTGGTCTGACGTTAACCATGGCTATGCAGGATAAAGAGGAGGCGCACCTTGACCAAAATCTCAAGTCTGTTCCGGACACTATTCGTGTTCGATACGAACCAGTCGACGCTGCAGACGAGCTAGCGCAGAATTCTCATTTGATGTCAAAGTCAGCTCTACAGGGGTGGCTGAAGAAAGGAGAAACAGGAGCAAACAAGCCCTCAGCATCGAATCGCAACCTTGCAACTGTTATGGAGGATGATGAAAGATCCGAAAGACAAGAAACACCCACCGGTGGACCTCCATCCACAAGGAATGGTCTGTTTCGCAGGCATCGCAAGAAGAAACTGAAGCACTACCACTCAAAGTTGAAGAACGACACTGGCAGATGGCTTGCCTTCTTCCGTTCTCGACGTGAGAGCGTATACATATACATCAAAACAACTTTTTTCTACGTGATTATGCCAGTCACGGCTGTTGCAGCGGTTCTCTTTTACGCCTTTGATAATCCTGAGACTGGGAAGAACAACGATGGAAACCTGGCTTCAGCATCTTGGTGGCTCCTATTTGTTGGCGTACGCCAGGTCATAACCTTCTCGTGCGCCCTCTGTCTTCAAGGTCTCATCATTGACTATTTGTCGCTCAGCAGTAAGATTATGCTGAGACTATGTGGTCCTTTGATTACACTCTTTGTTGTTGAATCGAAGGGATGGCCATTCATCTTTTTCACGTGGGGAGCCATAAATTTCTGTACCCTCTTTGGTCCTGGACCCTTTGCTGCTCATTGGGCTTACTGGCAGCAGCTTATTGATTTGTTCAATGCAGCAAATCCAAGTGGCAATGTTGTCAATAGCCTCTGGAACAAGCAAATATTGACAATCGCCATGTGTCTCAGTGCAGCAGTCTCAGTCAAGCGCTTTCTGGTTGGCATTTTCCTTGGACGTCAAACGTTTTGTAAGTTACTACGCATGGCGAAAACTCTGCTTCTTTCTATTCTCCCTACCCCATCTCACAAAAAGCTGTTGTTGCAGTCAACTACGGGCCACGCCTTGCAAAGCTCATGCAAAAAATGTACTTGCTTCGCCAAGTAGCCAAGCATGCCAAAGAAATTGAGAGATGCGTCGATGCTCTCCAAGAAGATGATGAAGCCGTTCCAGTTCAACCAACGTCTGAAACTAGTGGTCAACAGAACTCACCTTCTTTACATGGTCTCGCATTCACGTCGGAAAAATTTCCCTCGGAAAATGGGGAGGACAACAGTTCCAGAAGGAGTTTTAGAAGTCTCGACACTGCTGGTGCCAAGACCACGATTGACATGGAGACCAGGGATTCTTTGCCCGGCAACCTTCAGCATTCCGAGCAAAATGTGATCATGCAGCTTTTGGATCAATGGGAAGAGCCTGAACGAAGTGGTCACGGTAGCACGGTAAGTCAGCATGCGAGCAGTTTGATATTTCCTCATACAATTTTGCTGACCCAAACTCAGAATGAGCGTGCTACCATCTCAGCTGTTTTGCGATTTCGGCGCGCTCTTACCTTCCTTCGAAATGAGTACCCTTTCTCCTTTGCGTTCGGGCCAGCAGATACGAGAGAAAACTGCATCGAATCCGCCCAGAATGTGTACCGTCGTTTACTCATGCACACTCCAGGTGAAGAGGTGCTCCAGTTTGAGACGCTTGCTATGATAGCGGAGGATGAGCTCGGTATAATTGATCAAGAGAAGGCAAAAGAACTGATGAAGCTGTTTAGACCGGACAGGAAGGGGAACCTGACGGTATGTGTCCATCTCAAAAGGAGATTTCACTGTGCATTTCTCTCACTATTGTCTCTTTTTCACACGCCGCCAACAGAGTCTCGACTTTGTTAAGAGTGTTGATGCCATCTACAAAACGTTCAAGCTCTTAATTGCTTCTATCGACAACTCTTCAAAGATTGACAAGGCATTCGACAGAATCATTAGGTGAGTTCTCACAAACAATTTCCACGCATTGTTGCGACCATATCAGAGCATCTTACATTTTTCGTTCTGTACTTCCGAAGTATCGTCTTCTACCTCGTTGCATTTACAATCATTCTCTCGCAAGTGGGCGTTGATCCACTAGCAATGTTTTTGAGCCTGTCGAGCGTTATTCTCGCATTCGCTTTTGGTAAGTGAGAAACGTGCTGCTACCCTCTACCACAAAGCAGCATCTCATCATGATTCTTTTAGTGATCGGCAGCGCGAGCTCCAAATATTTTGAAGGTATGCTCTTCGTCCTTGCGCGACGGCCCTACAATGTTGGGGATCGAATCCATGTGTCTGACGTGGAAGTCGACACATCCTTGGAAGGTTCCAAGGGGTGGGTGGTGGAGAACATCACCCTGTTTGAAACCACGGCGATTTGGGGGCCCACCAACGAGCGCTGCAGCCTTTCCAATGCATCACTGGCCTATAGCCGCATCATCAATGGTGCTCGGTCTCCACAAGCCCAGATCTGGATCCATTTGAAATTTCGTGAGTATCACTGAGCTGGGTGGTTTAACTTGTATTTCGTACCCTGACTAACATTGTTGGCCTACAGCAATCGATACGCCGTACGACAAGATTCTGGTGTTCAAGACGGCTATCGAGGAGTTCCTGAAAGCTCGACCTCGAGAATGGCTCTCACTGAAACGATTTTTGGCTCAGCAGGTAGTCTCGGATCAAGGCTACGTTGCGTATGCGGTTGTGGTCCAGCATCGTTCTTCCTGGCAGGAGATTGGTCAGTTACTGGATAGTAAGGCGAATCTGAGCTCCTATTGCCAAGAGGTCCAGAAGCAGCTGGGAATGAACTATCACGCTCCGCCTCTGCCGGTTGACCTTAAACAGGTAATATCAGGTGTGGGAGGAGGCAGCCAAGCTGCAGGAAGCGACTTGGCAGATGACGTTGATAGCGTGGCGCGACGCGACGAATTCCGTTCCATGGCTCTGAATCATCGATAAAGAAGACCGTGCGCTGATTTTAGTTGTTCTGAGCTCGTTTTACACGCTAGTAGAGGAAGGGTCTCTCTACTAGATGACTTGCATTTGAGAGATAGAAATCATGATTAATAATTAGAATAGAGTATTAGAGAGAAATAGCTCGAAGGCGACTGCGACCTTCTCTGGCCCTAGAGTTGTCTGGTGTCATTCCTTACTTACTCAAGGACAGTAAACAGGCAGAAGTTGATTTGAGTTGGATCGATGAACTGAAGGAGTACGAAGAGAAAGAGTGCCTGCCTTTGCAAGAGTCACTCCATGCGAAGCAGGTCCTTGAGGAGACCGACCTGGCTACTCTGCAGCACGCGGGCGAGCTGTCCCAGGACGAGAAGTCTTGGACGAGATCGCGGGAAGAAGACTGCCGAAGCGTTAACAACCTAGGATTGTACAGGTGGATGAAACGCCACTGGCAGCTAGCACTACCATATGTTCCAAGAAAAGGGTATATGATGGCTCTGTGCCGTTCCGGAGTAGACACCCCGCGACACAAGCTGTCGGTTTGAACTATTTAATCGAAGGAATCGAATCTTGGATGATGGAAGCATAAACCTTTGGTCTTGAATCGAGACTCATCGCATAAATTGAGAAGAACAGCTCATTTGCAACAATATCATGGAAGAAGAAACGCTCTTTTTCCATGGAGAAATGACTAGTGGCGCTTCATTGAGAGGAGACGTCAAGGCCTTCTTCAACAAAGTCGACCACTATAAAAGCGCTGCTCGTGAGAATCGAATGCGCTTCAACCGCGAACTTGCCGAACGAGCTCCGAATGGAACGGCAGATGACGAAGCATTTGCATTGGCATACGCCATGGCTCAGTTTGATATATGTGGACACGTTCTGCTCATCGAGACACCTCGCAACTCTGATAGTCTTCTAGACACATTGCTCGTCGATCGAATGTTCTTCCTTTGCTCCAAGGTGAAGGTGGCAACCCTCTACTTGGAAGATTTCGAAATGGATTGTGTTGAGACCAACGAAGGGGACGTTTTGTATCGCACTCTCGACGGACGAAAGGAATTCATGGTGTGCACTTCCTATGAACGAACGATGGAGCTCATGGAAGAATCGGAAAGTCGAGGTGACTATCTCTTCATTCCCACATCGGCTGGCGCCGCTTGAAACTGTGGTTTCTACGAGGAGTGCATAAAGACGTTTGATGCCACCAGAGATGCGGAGTTCCATACTGAGATTGTACTAACTATACATCTGCATACAAGCTGTCACGTTTCCGTTGTCACGTGAATTTGAACTACTAGATCTCTAGTTTGCTCGCTTGTCATGTCTCAGAAGATCTACAAAGTAAAACCACACCAACCCATAGCAAACATACTGTGGACTGATACGCCAATGCAAAATCACGTAGAGTCTACGTTACCGCTACGACGACCATAGTGGTACTACAGTATTACTAGCGCCCAACCACAACTCACAACCACAACTACAATAACCACAACCAACAGTTCACCATGATGAGATCGTCTCGCGTGTTGCTCTCCTTTAGTCGCATGCTTGATATGGGTGGTATGCCCTCGGCATCAACTTCCAAGGCGGCGAGATCAATAGATGCCTCCAAGAATTGCAAAGTGCGTTGTGTCGCCTTTGATTTTGACCTCTTGACGCGAAGCACACAAAAAGCAGACGCTGTAGCAGCAGCAGTCACAGCCCCGCCTGCTAAATCAAGTGCCAACCTTTCAGAACCAGTAACTCCAGATGTAGGAATGGTGGAGCAAATGTCGAATCTCCTCGGTGTCAAACTGGGTGGAAGTTCTCAACCGCTATCTAAAGTTCTTCCGGAGGATGATTTGTCAGCGCTGCTGGGCGATGATGATGTTGACACGAGTAGAGCGAAGAAACAGCAAGAGAAACAGCTTTCCTCCAATCCACTGGCATCCATGGACATTCGCAACAAATATGCCAGCAAACTTCGCAATAAGGTGGAGGGAGGAGTCCCTGGAATCGAACTGGCGAAATCACAAGTGGACGAGTCATTGAGCCGTGGCGACGCTGCAGGGCACCTGTCAGCTCGCGCCATGGCAGTGCAATCGGGAAATTCAGAGACCAAGTGGATGGCCCTGACGGGAACAGGAGCGCTACTGACCTATCTCTCGAATCGGAGCTTAAAGATTGCCTTGCTTCCCAAACCAAGCAACGTGGAGGCAGAGACGGAAGGAAAGCGCATGAACGACTTTACGAGACAGCTGCCAAACATTCCCTTTGATTGTCTTTTGGAGGAGGGTGACGACGTGTCGAAGATACTGGACGAGCTCTTGGACGGGCTCTCTACGGATGCGCTGAGCACCATGGTGATTTCGGATCGTGACGACTACTTGCGAAGCGCCAAGGAAGCTGGAATGACAACCTGTCGCGTGCGAGCCAATACCAATGCTCCAAGAGGCAACGTCAGCGCACACTACAATGTGACCAGCATGGCGGAGGTTCAAGATGTCGTGAACGAAGTCAACGGAATTTCATTCAATGCCGTGTTTGCAGCCAGATAGCAAGTCTCGGGTAGAATAGATCTGAATCACTTCAGTTGGAGAAAGCTGGGTTTAAAAGTTCAAAGTTGAATGCGACCTAGGATTTGGATTATCTTTACAGCAAGGTCAAGGATGTCTTGTACAATCGTCTCTTGACGAACAAGCCTTCAGATTTGTATGCCGCGCGCATGAGATTGCTGCAAACCACCACGGACGGGGGCACTGCTGACGATTTTGGCAAGGCATCTTATCTTCCAACTCTGACAACGGTCTGGTTGTTGGGAGGATAAGGTGCTGGATATTAGAAGAAGAAGAGAGAGAGAATACCAGAATAATGGATAGTGACAACAATATTATATCGTGGACCGCAGTTGAGGATACAACTTATGCCATGGTTACATTCGGCCTGGTCGCCGATTGTTCTATGTCGCGTGCTTGTCCCTGATAAAGACCACTTTGACAAAATAGTCGAGTGGACGAATTCACGTCTGCACAAGTACGCACGGTGCCTAGGACACAGTATTTACTTCAAGTGTT
>JAVCKV010439284.1:0-12303 GCA_032274145.1 Herpochondria borealis | reverse complement strand
AAGTGAGTACAGCGCCTTAGATGCCGCTATAGAAGCAGCGCAGCGGTTCTGGGCCGGAATTTTTTGCAATACTTGGGTCAATTAAAACCAGCCTTTGAACACTGACCAACATTCACTAAAACAATTCTATTTGCGCACTTGTGACCATCTGAAAGCTTGAATCTAGAAAATGTAAAATACCATCGGTTACCGGCTCAAGCTGCTTATCTAAATAATGCTGATAATCAATTTCTGAGTGAATCTGTTCACTGGGTTCAGGACCATTGACGGTAATAACATAACTAATCCACCCCTGCGGATTCGGATGCTTGCGCGCCGCCTGCACATGCGGAGGTACATTTTTCGTATATTCAGCAAGTTTCCGACGTAAGCGCTTACGATAAACTAGCTTGTCGTCCAACTTACCTGCCAGAAGATTTGCGACAGTGTCTTTTATCAACGTTTCAAAAGGCTGATCATCGAATATGTTTCTGTATAACGACCGTTGAAACTCTCGCGCCAGTGGCGTCCAATCTGTGCGCACAGCTTCAAGCCCTTTAAAAATGACTTCAGAGCCACCTTTGCCGTCATCAATCAGGCCTGCATATCGCTTCTTACTGCCAAAGTCCGAGCCACGAACTGTTGGCATTACAAATCGCAAGTAGTGTGTTTCGTACTCGACTTCAAGATGTGACTGCAGCGCAAATTCAGCTGTAAGCCTGCGCTGCCAGAAATCGTTTAGATCACTCTGTAATTTGTTACCTATAGATTGCGCCCCGATCACTGTCACCTCATCACCTAGGTGCACAAACAGCGAGTCGGTATCGCCATAGATGACCCGGTGACCCGCCCTTTCAATCTCTGTTTTACTGGCTAAAATAATTTCATGACCACGGCGCGTAATACTGCTGGCTAACTGATGATGATGAAATCGACAACCACCAGACCCAAGTACGCCGTACAGGGAATTCATGATAATTTTTATTGCCTGAGACAAAGCGCTGTTTTTTTCAGCCTTTGCTTCATCGCGCTTTTTCCATAGCTCTTCAATCAGACCCGGCAGTATATGTTCGTCACGAGAGAACAATGCCCCTTCAAACCCGGGCACCCCATCGCTTGAACTCTGCTCTGAATTACTTTGGCTTTCAGGCGCACCAGCAGCCACAAGGCCTCTGGCAAGGCCCAGCGGGTCGATCAGGAAAGTCCTGATGATACTTGGGTATAGGCTTTTAAAGTCAAGCACGATCACATTGCGATACAAGCCCGGTTCAGAATCAAGTACGTATCCGCCAGGACTATTACGCCCTTCCCCTACCCGTGCAGCAGGTGCCACATAACCCTTGCGGTGTAACCTGGGTAAATACAAGTTATCAAACGTTTGAACAGCACCACCTGATTTATCAATAGGCAGTCCTGTCATTCGTGCCCGCTGCACCGCAAAGTTAATTAGATCCGTGGCAGCAAAAATTTCCGTGACCAGACGCGTATCTTCAATGTTGTAGTGCGCCAGTGACGGCTTGTCGTTTTGGTACATATCATTGATGTGTGCAACCTTATCTGCCACACCGATTGTCTTACCCCGCCCCAGCAGCTGCTGTGATACATTTTCAAGCGAAAAACTTTCAAAATTCCAGAATGCAGCGCGTAGGGTGTCAACACCATCAAGCACTGCGCGCCCTGGAATTCTTGCAATACGAAACTGCCCGGCCGCCCCGGGCTGAAGAATGGCAGAAGCCTCACCACCGCGACCCAGCGCTAGTGGAATGCCTAACGCATGGCACTTACTGGAAATATAGTTCAGGTCGAAGTTAATCACGTTCCAGCCAATAAGAATGTCCGGGTCGATATCATGAAGCAGATCAAAAAAACCAATCAGCAATTCTTTTTCAGTTTTAAAACTAACGATCTTAAAATTGTTCCCGGACGATACCGGCGAATCAGCAACCATTAAAACAATAGAAATATCACCACTGTGCACGGCGATAGAATACAACCGGCCGCTGAGCCCTTGTGTTTCGATATCAATCGACGCAAGCTTCAGGTCCACCACTTTATCTGATGGTTTTATTTTGGGGTGAAGCATCTCCAGATAGCCGTCACGCTGCTGAACTGCACCCGTAGCAACAAAACCCGCACTAACAAAACGCTCCATCAGGTAGCGATCATGAGGCTTGATATCACTTTCGTGCAGGGCACCTGCGCAATCCACACGCTGATGCAATTCTGCCATATGGCTTTGACGAAACGTATATATACCGTCTACCGGCTTGCCCGTTGGCATCGCAAGTTTTAGCGTTTTTCTTAGCGCACCATGAGGTAACGAAATATCGATCTCGCGATCAACAAAGCAAACCGACCGCTGCGCTGGTGCGTGTAATCGTAAGGGTCCCAATTGCGTGCTCGCCCAAAATGACAGGTCGACGCCGTCGGAGCTATCGCGCCACTGGCGCGACAATAAAAAGCCTTCAATGGTGCGGGAGTCGGACAAGGAAGTTGTTCACTGAGGAGTTACGTCATCATACCAAAACAAGCCGCAATATCTATGGACCTGCGACAAACAGATAAGCCATTCCGCAACGAAACAACAGCACGTCAATCTAAAAAGCCTTTGCCCTTGCTTTGAATAAAATCAAACGCTACTGACATAAAATCATTCAGGCAGAAAAAAGGCCGCCAAATGGCGACCTGTTTTTAACCCGATACCTGCGCTATTAGTTAATTTTCTGTGACGATGCAATCGTCGAAAACTGCCGGATTTTCACTGTAGACGACAACCGTACCAAACGCGCTATCTGTCGGCGCTGTCAGTGTGGATGAATAATTACCATAGTTTGCACCAGTCACTGGTATTTCCTGAGTCTCCAGAGACGCATAGCTGCTATTCATTAATGACAGCGACACGCTGGAATACTGCGCAGCAGACAATCGCTTAGCGCGGCAGTTCATGCTGTACGTGGTTCCAGCAGAGATAGGAAAGTCTTGATACATACAACCACCATCTGCAACAGCCAATCCATTTTGACCACCATCTGCATCAGTACTGATGCTAGCCAAATTAGGTTCACTACAGTAGCTCCAACCATTTAAGTCAGATTCAAATCCACCATTGGCTATGATGTTTGTACCTTCCACGGGATTCGGATCAACCGGTGGTGGCTCACCAGCACCCGGCACAAGCGTACAGGTGTCAAAGCTTGTCTGATCTTCACTGTAGAGCAATGCCAAACCATAAACGGTTGAAGCTGGTGCAATAGCTGTAATTGCATAGGGTGAAAAGCCCCCATCGGAATTAATCTGACGAACATCTGAGGCCAGAGAGTTATAGTTCCCATCGAGAAACGAAAACTCCATAATTGTCCACAAATTACCAACACGGCTTGCCTGACAAGATAATGTGTATTCCTGCCCTACATTAACCGGCACCTCTTGATAAAGACAACCACCACCACTGATATTTACCGCGTTAGCTCCCTGGTGCGATGTACCACCTATCGCCGTATTATCAGCAGACCCACAGTTCGCCCAGCTAGCCAGTGGCGTCGCATCATCAAAACCACCGTTGACTAAAATACTATCAGTTGGCTCAGGATTCGGTGGCTCTGGTGGCTGCGGCGGTTCTGGTGGTGGCTCTGGTGGTTCTGGTGGTGGTTCTGGTGGCTGTGTCGCTGAAACAACTTCAATCCGAGGGCCTGACGCATGCCAGATACTTGATCCTTCACTAGCCGAATGTGGCAGGTGCGATGCGTACCACATGACCAGGTCCTGCCCGTTAATACTCTCAGCAGGTGACATCCAGTTGTTCCCGATTTCCCCCCGGGCACCTAATGTCCAACGACCAACTTCTGTCGACTTGTAAGCGCGACCGGCGGCATCCCACCTTGAAAAGTTATCAGGTGCGCCATCATCACTTGAAGGAACCAAACGGATTTTATCGCCAGTGACAGTATCTTCAACGGTCCAGAACGCAGTCTGCGAGGTAAGGTCATTGAACTCCACTAGTTGTGGGTCATTATCACCACGCAGAATACGATCGTTTTCACGGCCGCCAATATCAAAATCAAACATCCAGTGCGCATGGTGGCGGTGGTTTACCTGACACTGAAGACCACGACTGTAAACCCGCGAATCAATATAGCCACTCGCAGAAAAATAATAGGTCTGATAAATTTGATACTCACCGATTTGCCAGTTAGCACCAACCTCAAGCATGCTTTCACCGTTTTGAGTGAACGTTCGATTGCAGACTGACTGGTTATCACAAGCCGCATCGGGTGCTCCGGTGTTTGCAGGCTTCAAGCGACTGCTGGATAAGATATCCGCATAAGGTCCACAACGATCATTATCGTACTCGACCCGCATAACTGGCATGCTGACCTTATCTAGAATTCTCTTACCGTTGTAATCAACACTCTTAAGCACCAGACCAGAAGAATTTGAATTAGTGCTGTAGTCAAAACTCCAGCCTTCCCACTCAACATCTGCTGCTATCGCATGACTGCCCCATAATGCCGGGACTAGCAAAAGCGCTGCTGCACTCCTAGGTAATGAGCCACTCATTTTATCAATCCCCCATCGCTTACTGCTGCTGTACTAAGATTTACCAATGCGCTATAGACAGGCATTTCTCCATCACCCGGTCCGAATGTGACATACATGACTCTCTGTGGATAATATTGCAGATCAGCATCTGTGATGGCGCTCTGCGGCGGAAATGCCAACATGGCTGTACCAATGAGTCCGGCAACCTCAAAACCGCTTTCCGTTAAATTCTGTTGGCCTAATAAAATTGCCCTGTCGACTTCCGTGGCATGCTCTGTGGGCTGATATTGAGCTGCGGTGAACGATTCGTATACCACCGCCCCCGATCGATTCAAACTCACTTCGACGGTTTCATCGGTGGTGTAGGTGTAATAAAGAAAATTGGCGGTTGTATCACCCTTGCTGTCGCCAGGGCTGCTATCGAATTCGATGTAATCATCACCCAGCGCGGCGCGTACGTTGGGGTTTTTCAACACTACCCCACGTGCGGCAGAGACCAACCCACTTAACGCACCGTCTTTAGCACTCGCAGGTAATGCCTCGACATTACTCATCCCCAGAGGCTGTGGCGGCCACACCCCTTGTTCGATGTTGGTATGCGGGGTGTGATCTCCTTGCCCCGGCAATGTATCAATCACATTGACACCACTGGAGTCCCCACACCCTGTGATAAAGACTAATGGCAGAGCCAGAATTAAAGCGCCACTCACTTTCTTGCGCATATCGAAACCTCTTCTTATTCTTCTATGCCCGATAAGCCACCTGGCATTTTTGCTATGTCAACAGTGGCAAATTTTGTTCCTATTGTTAGCGCCTGAGCGTGAACCACGCCAGTAAATTACACACGCTTGACTATACTCACGGCGTATTCTTGATAATGCAGGATTTGTTGAATGAACTACGGCACCAATACTTCTTGTGCGAAAAACATTCAGATCAATGATTTTGGCTTCGCTGTGGACACAGATTGCCGTGCTGACCCACTGACTGGCGTGGAAATATGGGTGTGGTTTAGAGGCGAACCCTGCTGTGATGACAACGGTCATCAACACCGCTTTTTTCTGCCTCTGGGCGTCTGCGAATCCACTATCACTGATGTATGCAAAGCATTTACGCTTGCCACTCACTGCGACAGCTTTACGTTTGCCGCGTAAGCCCTGATAGCAACTGGCCTGCTCACGCGTCAGCGCCTTGACTACAATCTATTGGTTAAATCTCATTGAAGGGCCGGTGGCTCATCGGCAATAAGTCTTTTACCCATACTAACGACATCGTCAAGGTCGTAACCGCACCTCTTATAAAATGCGATGACTTTGTCGTTGCCACTTCGAATCTGCAGATTGACCTTTGGGCACCCAATTGCTAGTAAACGCGCTTCAATCGCCTGAGTGATTTCACGCCCCAGGCCCTGTCCTTGCGCTGAAGGATCAACGGCCAGATAATTCACCCAGCCACGATGCCCGTCGTACCCGCCCATAACAACAGATACGATGGCATCATTTTCAATACCCACAATAAACAAATCTGCGCCCACAGCTTGCTTGCGCAGAATATCCAGCACCGGATCATTCCACGGTCGCAGTAAGCCACAAGCCTGCCACAGCGCGATAACAGATTGTTGATCTGCAGGTTGATAAGATCTGATAAAAGCCATGTGAGCCCTATTCCACAATAGCCAGCAGCTCACCAGATTCAATCTCGCTGCCGGGCTGTACCAGGATCTCTACGATCTTGCCTGATTTCTCTGCATACAACGTTGACTCCATTTTCATTGCCTCAAGCACCATGACAGTCTGGCCTTTTTCAATTTTCTCTCCCACTTTGATTGCCACGTTAACCACCATGCCCGGCATAGCAGCAGCAATATGGCTTTCATTATTGGGATCAGCCTTGCGATGAGCATCAACTGATGAGGTCAAGTTTTTATCAGCTACTGATACTTCCCTCGGCTGGCCATTGAGTTCAAAAAACACGGTACGCCTGCCATCGGAGTGAGCGTCACCAACGGTCAAAAACTTAATAATAAGGGCTCGCCCCTGATACTCATCAATGACAATCTCTTCGCCAGCGCGAAGCCCATAGAAAAATACCGGCGTTGGAAGCGCACTGGTATCGTCGTATTTATTCTGATGGTCAATCAAGTCATCAAATACAGAGGGGTACAATGCACTGGCAATGGCGTCTTTAAGTTCAGGGGCATCGAGCCCACGCTTCTCAAGTACTGCCAGAACAGCGTCGAAATCGATCGGGTCGAGTGTTTGTCCCGGGCGACCTTCCATCGGCTTTTCACCACGCAATATGCGGTTTTGTACTTTCTTAGGGAAGCCCTTATAGGGCTTACCCATCATTCCGCTAAACAGATCGACAACTGAATTCGGGAAAGCAAGCTCACGATCAGGGTCCATCACATCATCTATTGAAAGGTTGTTAGCCACCATAAACAATGCCATATCACCCACCACCTTTGACGTGGGTGTGACTTTGACCAAGTCACCGAACAATTGATTCACCGCTGCGTAGGTGTCACAAACAGTGGTCCATTGATCTGCCAGTCCAAGAGCACGAGCCTGCTCATATAGATTGGTATATTGACCACCAGGCATTTCATGCTTATACAGATCAGCTGTTGCCGGTAACGTTTCACTTTCAAATGGCGTGTAAAAATCCCGAACCGAACGCCAGTAATCTGCAATATTGTCAAGCTTTGCAGTATCGAGCTTAGTGTTTCTAGGACCAAAACGCAGTGACTCTGCAATGGTATTCAGGTTTGGCTGAGATGTACCACCAGACAACGGCGCCATGGCAACATCAGCAATATCTAGCTTAACACCCGCTGCATTTAAAATAGCCGCTGCTTGAATGCCCGCAGTGTCATGGGTATGAAAATGTATGGGTATGTTTAATTCGCTTTTAAGTGCCTTGGTCAGCATCACCGCTGCATCTGGTTTACAGAGTCCCCCCATATCTTTTATACAAAGAATATGGGCCCCCATATCTTCAAGTTGTTTAGCCAGATCAATGTAATAATCCAGTGTGTACTTGTGGCGCTCAGGGTTAAGAATGTCACCGGTATAACAGATCGACGCTTCACATATTCCACCATGTTTGCGAACACTTTCCATGGTGACTTTCATGTTTGGCAACCAGTTCAGTGCATCAAATACGCGAAAAATATCCATACCGCTATCGACTGACTGCTTAACAAACGCCTTGACCAGGTTATCGGGGTAGTTAACGTAACCCACCACACTGGATGATCTGACCAGACATTGAAATAGAATATTAGGGATACGCTCCCTTAGGAGTTCCAACCGCTGCCAAGGATTCTCTTTAAGGAAACGCATAGAGGTGTCAAACGTTGCGCCACCCCACATTTCAATTGAGAAAAGATCGGCACAGTCATGGGCATAGGTTGACGCAATATTAAGCATATCGTCAGTGCGCATTCGGGTAGCAAACAATGACTGATGCGCGTCACGAAAAGTGGTGTCTGTCAGTAGTAAGCGCTTTTGCTTGATTATCCACTGACTGAAATCGTCTGCCCCCATTTTTAAAAATATATCGCGGCTCCCTTTCGGCAATTTTGCGCCGAGTTCAATGGGTGCCACGGGAATTAGATCACGACGCCTTGACTCAGGTCGGTTGGCCACCAGCTCATTGCCGTTGACAGCCACATCGGCCAGGTAGGTCAATACGCGACTTGCACGACTGGGCCGATCATTGAACTCAAACAACGACGGCGTATTATCAATAAACCGTGTATCACAGCTACCGGCCCTGAACGTCTGGTCGTCTAATAGACGCAATAAAAACGGTATGTTTGTCTTAACACCGCGGACTCGAAATTCATTAAGCGCTCTTTGCATTCGAGTCACCGCACGCTCAAAGTTTTTTCCACGTGCGCTGATTTTTACCAGCATTGAATCATAGTACGGTGTGACCACAGCACCTACAAAAGCGCTACCGGCATCCAGTCGAATCCCGATGCCACTGGCTGATCGGTACTGACTGATCCGACCATAATCCGGCATGAAGTTATTACCGGGATCTTCAGTCGTGACACGGCACTGCAAGGCAAAACCGATGGTACGAATATCTTTTTGACTTTTAATACCGATACTTTCGCCACTCAGCGGGTCACCCTGCGCAACTAGTATCTGTGCACGAATAAGATCTAGACCGGTGACTTCCTCGGTGACTGTGTGCTCAACCTGGATCCTGGGATTTACCTCGATAAAGAAAAACTTACCACTGTCGGCATCAACGAGAAATTCAACGGTGCCCGCATTTTCATAATTAGCGGTGTTCGCAATAGCACACGCTGCATCACAGATCTGATCACGTAACGCGGGATCAAGGTTCGGCGCAGGAGCGATTTCAACCACCTTCTGATAGCGACGCTGAACCGAGCAGTCTCTTTCATACAGATGCACCAGGTTGCCTGCACTGTCTCCGAGTATTTGAACTTCTATATGCCGGGCATTACCAACAAAGTTTTCAATGAATACATCCGTGCTACCAAACGCTGCGTTTGATTCACGTTGAGAAGCCTCAAGTGCTTGCTTGAATTCACTTTCTTTTTTCACCACTCGCATGCCACGACCGCCACCACCATGGGCAGCCTTAAGCATTACCGGGAAACCAATTTTCTTGGCTTCTTTTAAACCTGCTGCCGGTGAAGATATAGCTTTTTTACTACCGCCTAGAACCGGTACCCCTGCTTTTTCAGCCAGTGCGCGTGCAGAGGTTTTATCACCGAGTGAATCAAGCGTTTCTGTCGCGGGTCCTATAAATATTAACCCCTCTTCGCGGCAACGGCGGGCGAACAAGGGGTTCTCTGACAGAAAACCATAACCTGGGTGAATAGCATCAATGTTGTGTTGTAAGGCGATAGCGATGATCGCTTCGATATCAAGGTAACTGCGAATAGGCTCACCGGGCTGCCCTACCTGATAGGACTCATCAGCCTGAAAGCGGTGCAAGGCATAACGATCTTCGTGACTATAAATTGCAATAGCTTTCATACCCAACTCGTGGGCACTGCGAAACACGCGAATTGCTATTTCGCTGCGATTTGCAACCAATATACGCTGGATCTTTTTGCTTTGACTCAAAGTGATTCCCTGAATGATTTGCAGACCTGGTTCTGAGAGAGGTCTCGACTGCGTCTGGATAATGCCGCCACTGGCCCTGGATCTCAGGACCAGCGGGGATGAAACTGTTTACGGATTAGTTCTGCGTTGTTACGTGCCTGGCTGGCAGGCCTGCTATTGAGCACCAGGAGTATTTACAAGCCATTAATCCTCAGCGATGCATTATATCACGCAGATAAAAAAGGTCTATCAACTGTACAGACGTTGCGCACCTAACCGATCGTGTATGGCATTTGATTGAGCCTCTGTGATTCGAAGTCCTTTTGCCAATGCATCTAGATACTGAGCTTCAGTACGGTTATCGAGATGTATCGCGACAAGCGATAACGCATAGACGTCTTCTTCGATACCACGTGGAACAGAATGAATAAACGCGTTCACGTCGCTGCCCTTGGCCATTTCAGCGCGGATAAAGTCTGATTCTGCCTGCCCGATATTGCCTATTTTTTTTACAATCGCTTGTTGTTCTTTTTCGTCGAGCCTACCATCCGCCAATCCGGCCTGAATCATTGCCCGAATATAAACTTCTGATTGCTGGCTTTTGTTGACCTGTGGTGATTGTGGTTGACCAAATGGATTGTTGCCGCCACTGGCCGGCCCACTGGTTCTTGCACCGGGTTGCTGGCCGGTTAATTCCTTTAACGCCTTACCTAACAGATCACCCAGACCACCGGATCCTGCCGGCACCTGTCGCCGATCTCGATTCTGTTGATCACCGCCACCGAAGATTCCTCCGCCACCTTGCGATTGGCCACCCCTGGCTGCGCCACCACCACTAGTTTGCTGATCGCCACCACCAAACACGCCACCGCCGCCTTGCTTATCAGTGCCAACGCCTAATAAATCTTCCAGCCCTCTGGCACCAGAACCGGAAGTCAGGCCACCGCTGTTGCGCCGGCCACCGCCCAGGAGCTCTCCCAGAATTTGTGTTGCATCTACCATAGTTTTGTTCCTGTATGTTTTACGTGGAGCCCAAATCAGCTTCTTGAGGCGCGATCTTCCAACCGCGGTCGTAAAGCCTCCAGAGCGTATCCAGCGGCACTGGCGATAGCTAAAAGTTCATCAACCGGTCGCTTACCCGCCTCACTGAGCGCCCACAACACGGTACAGCGGGTACCAGAGCGGCAGTACGCCAACACAGGTTGCGGACTCGCTTTAAGGTGCACTGCGAACTGATCAATATCTTGATCAGATATCGTACTGCCGTTAACTGGCTGAAACTCCGCCTGCAATCCTTGATCTTTTATCGCGTTTTTTATTTCCTGATACCCCGGCTGCCCCAGTTCCTCTTCATCAGGCCGGTTGCATAGAACTGTCTTGAATTCAAGGGTACTGACTTCAGCAATATCCGCAGCTGTTAGCTGCGGCGCGACCGACAGGTTTTCTGTTAGTTTCCGTATGTCCGCCATGCGGTGCTCCTGTATTCAGTTTCGGTGATTAGTAGTTGTTATCTCTGTTATTTTATCACAGCCGAAACCTAATCGGGCAACGCTACAGCGATAGGCCCTTGCTTGCACTGAGTTGCCCCTTCACACTACGCCCTCTTCAACAGGATATGAAACAATGAGCGAAATCAAAGGCGGCTGCCTGTGTGGCAAAGTGACGTATACCATCAGCGGCGATCCGCTACGCATGGGCCAGTGTCATTGTACGGGCTGCCAAAAGGCATCAGGCACCGGCCATATGTCGTTAGCTTTCTTCAAGCAGGAACAAATCGAAATCACGGGCGATTTCAGTGAATATTCCACCACTGCAGATAGCAACAACGAAAACACTCGGGCCTTTTGTGCGACCTGTGGTTCACGGCTTTTTGGCCGCAACTCAGCCAGTGCCGGCATAGTTGCTGTCACGGCTGGCAGCTCAGAAGATAGCAGCTGGTTTGCGCCACAATTCATTGTGTATAACAAAGACAAACCAGAGTGGGATTGCATGAGCCCGGACGTCACTGCCTTCGACGCCATGCCTCCACCAAAAGCCTGATACACAAATTATAAGTGCCGTGCGTGCTGTCCATTTCGGGCGGCACACAATATAGCTCAGATACGACAAATCAAGACCCGCAGGGATAATATTTAAAAGCCAGCTGAACTAACCCTGAACGCTGGTGTCACAGCACTCAACCAACACAGCACTCTTACGTTTTAGTGCAACCAACCCACCATCAAAAATTGTTATAACGGAGAGACCCTGTGAAAAATACAGTCCTACCGAATAAATTTAATCGCCACCCACTATGTGCAGCAGTAATCGCTGGTACGCTGGTGATGACCTTAAACGCCTGTACAAGCGAATCGACTACGGAAACAGCATCCGAAGCAACCCAAGCCGTCGCCTCAGAAATAAATGCAGCGGCAAAAGCGTGTAATCCCTGTGCAGCAAAAGCTTGCAACCCTTGTGCGGCAGAAGCTTGCAATCCATGCGCTGCTAAAGCGTGCAATCCATGCGCTGCAAACGCTTGTAACCCTTGTGCTGCCAAAGCATGTAACCCTTGCGCCGCAAATGCCTGCAACCCTTGCGCTGCAAAAGCTTGTAACCCTTGCGCCGCAAATGCCTGCAACCCTTGCGCTGCAAAAGCATGTAACCCTTGCGCCGCAAACGCCTGCAACCCATGCGCTGCAAAAGCTTGTAACCC
>JAVCKV010439062.1:0-12306 GCA_032274145.1 Herpochondria borealis | reverse complement strand
TATTCCGTGCAAAACCACTACGATTTGAAGATCTTGCAACATCCGGTTGTGCTGGCAAAGGAAATTATCTCCCAAAAGTTATGACTTCTCGCCCATGACCGAATTTCGCGACGGGAAAATGAAAGAAAAGAACTTGCGCGATCTTGCCACATGACTCAATCTCTTCCGACGATTGAGACAGAACGGCACAAGGGATAATCCAAGCGCATCAAGCGCAGCAAAAAAGGTGCTCGGAGGCAAGGACATCTCGAACCCTTGCCAAAACGTCTATTCGGACTTCACATGCAGCCAAATGTTTCGGCGGAGACAAACCGTCGTTCTTTTGCAATAATGTGGCAAATAGATCAGCACGAACAAGAATATATCTTAAAGCAACATGTGCGAATACTACCAGACGCATGAAAATTCTACCCACAATAGTATCCTACGCCTTCAACAAAAAAATGCGACTCATACAATACGAGTATCACACAATTCTTTCGTCCCTCCGCATCTCGTGAAACTCGTCCGATGAAGACTATCAGAGCGCAGAAATTAGAAGTATCTGTCAAGGCCATGCAGGCTGTTACACTCGTGCTTCACTGTTTTATCACGGAAAATCCCATACACAGATCTTGCACGCCAATCAAACAGTCGCTTTTGGACATTTTTATGGTCGTTTTCCGTTTTCAAGCAAAGAGCCGATGGAAGCTTTTTTTGTGCCGACATACAACGCTGTTTGCAGATTACTACGTTCATCTGTTACTTCTCCGATAACCGGAAGCATAAAAACTAGATAGATGGAGTGTTGAGTCTGGGGCCAGCAATTGTAGTCGAGCACGTACCCTGACTGCCTAACTGCTAACGTAATAGCTACGAGTATCGTACAGGTATATGCGACTGCTTTCGGCACACCTTTGCGTAGCAAAAGTCACTGGGCTACTGTTATGCAGTATTAAATTGCAATAAACTCCGCACGGTACATCTCTACAGTTGGTTCCACTTCGCACTCCAGAGCTGAAGAAAATCCCTGCGCTGGTGCTCCACTGTAATTCTGTAAAGAGTAGTAGAAACATGTAACGCACGGTGTTCCACCACTTTACGAGCGTAAAATCGTGCACTGGCACACCACCTATGATGGTGCAGCACCGTACGAGCGTTCAGTGGTGCACCGGCACAACAACTATGGTGGTGCAGCACCGTACGATTATACAGTTGTGTAACGTCACACTACCCATGGTGGTGCAGAACTGTGAGATCGTACAGTGGTGCGCCACTACCCCTGATCAGCGGCGTACAAATTAATATGCCCATACGGTGGTGCACCGCTGTACCTTTAGTCGTAGAATACCGTTGGTCGTCCGCACAGAGGTATTTTACCCATATAGTGGCGGTGATGCAACGTGAAGCTGCACGGCTATAATGTTTTAAGGCACCTCGCCAATAAGGATAGGTGGGAGGAGCGCCCGGTGCAGTTGGGCGATATACTACAATAATTAGCACTTTTACAATACTTCACAGCTTTTTCTTGGCACCCTGTCTGGTACTTTATCCCATTTCAACGGGATAGCCATCCCATCGCGACATGATTTTGTAATAAACTTCTTTTTGTACCGTTTGTGTAGTAGAACGAATAGTTTTCCTAGAGAATATTTAGTATTATGTGACCATAGTATGGTGCAAATCTGTAGCGCTTCGCGCTATTCTGTTCTTGCATACAGAAGAGAAGCATATGACCGACGGTCATATTCAACATGTGAACCATTTCTACCCTCGTCCTCGGGTCACAGGCTTATAGTAGGTCACCCAGGATGGAGCCTACTCTGTCAACCCCAGCGGACAGCGCACGCCGGTCATGGCAGCAGCCACGCTGGCGGCCGGCGCGCTCGGCTCCGGGCAGCCTCCCCCGCCTCTGAGTAGTATAAATAGTCCACATGGTCTCGCGCCCGAATAAACTCCGGGCATCGACCATCCTCTGTCGATCAACCCTCTGGCCCTTCGGCCAATCTCAGTCTCTCTGACTCCCTCATCCCGAGGCTCGTCACAGTTGTGCCCCGGATTAAAAAAACCCAGGGGTGTAGAATCTACGAACAAATTCGCGACCCGGATCTTTTATTCGCCCGAGGCAGCTGAATTAGGCTCAAGTACTACAAGCCTGCGGGCCTTCGTGATTAAAACCACACAACATTGGGTGGAGGTCGGTATCACTGTGCGCTTAGCCAAGCAAAAAAGGTGGGAAGGGAACGAATATTTGACATGATTTTACAGGGACCCTTTGTCAGTGGCTCGGATAAGAGTACCCGGCTCAATATCTTCTAGGGAATTGCCGTGTACGTCTGCAAGGATAGATATTACACCTCCCTTGACGAGTGCGATTCGCTGCAGTCTGCAGCGTATCGCGTTGACGTGCTGGTTCATGAAAGTGATACAAACGATGGCTGGTACAGACACTCTTTATAACAAGGTCATGGGCTTCTGAAAAATTGAGTTGAGGAGACGTATCCGCCCCTCAATAACGCCAATTATGCGCCTGGGGTACGCCTACAGTTGGCTGTTGCGAAAATCGACCGCCCTTTGGCGTTCCCAGCAGGACTCCTCGAAGTTCTGGATGGGGCGTTAGTCCCAACAACTTTGGAGTATGTAACTCCTGATGATTTAGTAACCTGGTCCGTGTAGAACGTGACCAAGTTCGTGTGCTTAGTGTTTGGATGGATCTCTATGTCCTCCACCTCCCAGAAACTACACCAGCTACCCAGAATAGCGTGGAAGGCTCACGACTTAGCTTATCTATGACCGTCCTCCGGTGTTTCCTGACTCATGATAGCTATCAGAGTGGGGCGCCAGCGGACTTGGATCGGCTATCACCTTCAGACTTTTTGTGGGGTTGTTGGATTCGGCAATGGTGGGATCACCATTGTCACCCCAAAAAATGAATTGTTTCGGTTGGGTCTCTACTCTGCGCAAGCTGGCTCAGGCCTGATCTGGCTAGCAGCGCTGATGGTAATTGGTAGAGCAAGAGGTGCGTAGGAAATTCGTATCGCGCCCTGGATCGAACTATCCGGGTAGTACTCTCCCTGTCCCAGTGGACCTTGTTATAACTTCCATACCAATAAAAGGCTTAATATAAGGGTCAGGTACGTGCAGGTGGATTTTTTGCATCCGTCTTCTTCAGAGGTACCAAAAAAACTTGTGGAAGTCCCTTGGAATAACGCCCAGGTCTTTCCGGGCCTGGTATGGTCGTAGCACTAGATAAGATCGGATGGCGCAATCGACTGGAAGGCTGTCTAGGACGGCCAGTGATACTCCCTTCAGTGGGTCGGTGGTATAAATTGCCTGAACTTCAAGGAGAATGGCTGCTACGACGGAGCGGTCTTTCATGAGGCGTTCTGTGCTTTGGTCATTATTTACAATATCCTGTCCCCATGGGACCGCTTCATTGGGGATGCTGGCCTAGGCGGCGGTTTTAGAAATTGGTAGCGACGGCGAAGACACGCCGGACGCCACTTGTTTTCAGTGGGCCAAATAGTGCTTGAAAGGCTTTGTAGTAATAGTCTGCTGCATGTAATCTTTCATGGAAAGCGTCGGCTGACGCTTGTCTTCCTTTCGCTTTCGCAAGGCGGAGGCTTCAAGGGAATAATATTCCCGATACTGACGAGATCGGTTTGTTTTGTCCTATGCGATGTGGCACCGGCACATACAGGGCCCGTACCGCGCTCTTCCCGTCGGGTAGCCTGCTAATGCCTCACTTGAGCAAATCCGTTTCCATCGTTCGCGCTCAAGTGTGCCATATGGCCAGTATATGGTGCTGATTTCAAGTTTGGTTCACAGCAGAATCACGCACGTGTCTCTCAGTGGGAGGGGAGCGGAGTCGCAAAATATCCCCTGTGGTGCGCTGCTCGAGCCGAACCATAAGGTAGTTATAGTTAGGAGAGGTTTTGCAATTTCATGTTTTGCTATAAAAACCGTTGCACGGTGGTTGTACGCACATTTTCGGATAATGTTCTGACGTTATTAAACTTTCATTCTTTGTCAATTCGAGTGAGTACCCTGGCGGCGAAGTCGATGTGCCCTGCAACGGTAAGGTCCGCTTGACCGTTTGTAAATTGTGCTCGGAGACGTTCGTGGACAGTCTCTCGGACGGTGCCGAGAGGCATTGCAAGAATCAGTTAACTAGTACTTTCGCGTCGAAGACTTTGCAAAAATCCTGCGTCTTTCACGCTTATGCAGTACGTTACTTCGTCTCCTGCGCCGCGCTTACTAGCGGGAGTCATGTTCTACTGGGCTTTTTAAATCACTTCGTCCGTCAGGAAGCGCTTAATTAGGGAGGGGAAGAAGAGATACCAGGTCCTCACGACGGCCTAGTTAGACGAACTCTTGGCGGATTACACTTGATGGTCGTAGACCTCACACGCTTCTCCATAAAGGAAGAGAAGAATCTTATAAGCATCCTCCGCTTACAATGGCCTTGGAGAATTTGAACAAACCATTCAGGTTCTTCGGAAAGAAAAAAAGGTGAATGGGCCAATTCTTGAGAAAATGCCCAGTTTGGGATTCACGTTTCGAACCTGTTTTACCAAAATGGATAGTTTCCCACTCTCCCGTCCTCTTAGAATGGGTCGTTTATATCAGTCGATACCGTGGATATTGAAAGACACTGTTCAAGTTCGACAAGACGGAGAGCTGGAGTTCAGATCCGGGAAGTACTTCCCGGTCGTTGGCCTCCGGCGCAGTTGCGCACGAAGCAGACATAAACCAACCGTAGGTGATTCCAACTCGTTCTTGTATGATTTTTCCCCTGCTTTTCCTGCTGCCGCCAAAAATTTGCGTTAAAAAAGTTGGCCGACGCGTGTATTCCACATATCAGGATCCCTTCCACATGGATCTTCTGATAGGTCCGGTATTGGAATGGGGCACGGAGGACGTCCGTCCAATCCACCTGACTATGGATAGCATGTTCTTTTTTTTAAAACGCGTCATGTACCGCCCTGTAAGTTTCCTCGCTTTTCCTGTCATTTCCAATTATAATACTAATAACTATTATATAATGTGTCATTTAATTTAGACATATGTTAAAAGTATATTACTGGTCACAATCAGATACGAAAATACCGTAGAGTTATTTTCTTTAACCTTATTTCATTATTCTATGTTCCTTGTTTCTAGCAAAAATCCGGACTGTACTGCAGGAATCATTACATTCAAATCGATACCTGTAACAATATTGATTTACTTACACGAATTGTTTATCTTATGTCATTTTAGTCCTTGTTTCTCGTATTTATTTCGAGTTTAATGTATTATCTTTTAAGCATGGAACCTTCTCATTGAACCTTCTTGTATAACATATACAGTTAGTTGCATAAATAAGCAGATATATCTACAAAAACTCTTAGTCATCTCACCGTGGCATAAAATTTAATTTTTATGAAATCAATTCGTCTTCGACGGAATAGCTGTTTCAAAAAGATGCTTATTATTTCCTTTACCATCATACAGCGCGGATCCAAGTCCGTTTTTGTCACGAAAACATGTAGCGCCCCCTCATTGACCGATAGACGCAGTGTGCAGTTCTGCGGCTTTCTGCAGCAGGTCTATCAGGGCCGAAAATATCAAAAAACAAAGTGCAGCTTGTACTCTGTGAGGTCCTTTTTGAGTTCACCTTCACCATACGGCCAGAAGAAAAGTATTTGAAGTCCTAAAAATCTAGAAAAACACGAGTACAGGTGTGTTAAAACATTCTTGAAGTGCGGAAACCAGTTTTTCAGAGACATCAGGCATACTCTGCGCATAATTGTCGATCGAACCGCTGTCTGGAGTGTGGTTTCAGAGCTGGAAAAGTTCAGCCACGCTAAAATGGAACTGATTTCAGACCTAACGGATGCTCAAAAGGATCGTCGAGTTCACTGGGCAATTGAGCACGGCCATTAAAAGGATGAATGGGATAAAGTTATTTTCAGTTATGAAAATTTTCAATCTGGACGGCCCGGACGGGTCAAAATATTACTTGCATCAAAGAGGAAGCATTAAGCGCACGTTCTCAGTCGCCATAGTGGTGGAGACGGATTAAAGATATGGGGAGCCATCATCTTTGTGTAACTTCTCACGCTTTGAAGGCACTGCAGTAAAAGGATATTTTGAGGACTATGTTCTGCCCTTAAAGTATGCATCACACGATGCAGACTTAGAATTTACGCAAAATAATGCACCTACCCATCGCGCTTGCGATGTCACAGACTGGTTTGAGGACATGGAGATTTGCGTCATGCAGTGGCCGGCGTTCTCTCCTGAATTAAATTACATTGGAAATATCGGGGACATCCTTTCGTGATCGTTTTTCAAAGGCGGGCGCTAGTTTTGGACTGCTAGAGAGCTGCAGCAGTGCGTACTGCAGCAGTGGGACTTTATCACCAATGAAAGTCTGAAAACCCACATTTTCTCTATATCTAAGCGTTCTGTCGATATTGTGCAGGGGCATGGCAAAAACGTTAAGCACTGAGCCCCGCTAGTTCTGGAGATATTTTTAAGAGACAGGCGATCTGTGCTTCTTTCTGAAACAAAAACTGCATGTAGTGCTTTGGAAAATACGTTTGATTAAAATTTGGAATTATTTTCCATGCCTTTCTTAAAATTGATGCATATCAGCTTATTAATGCAACGCACTGCATTTTACCGCAATTAAGTAACAGTTGTAATATGATCAATTGGCCCGGGAAAAGTGGCGGACCGAAGCACTGGATCCCCACTTTTAACTTACCGTGTTTGCCCTGAACAGTGCGCCACAATTTGCGAGAGTTTTGACACACTTCGGGAGTGATCTGCGCGGTTCTGGTTATCCCTGAGCGAGCAATTAGTTTATATTCATTGCATGACATGATAATACCGTAAATTTAAATTCATTTTTCAGTAATTTTCTTTTTTCGCAATTTTAATGAGCTTACTGTAAGATCGTGTGCACCAAAACGCTGTGGGAATGGAGGTTGGGTCAAAGGGGCCAGGTTGGGTGTATTTAACAGGAGAGCGTACAATTCAGGGGATCGCTTTACTCTGATAACTTGGTTGAGTACACGCTAGAACTATCGGAGATGCAGCGGGATCTCGACACACCCGCACCTCAATTCATGAACCACATGCTGCTAAACGACAGGTTTTATGCTTTTATGCCTTGTAAAAAAAGCCCGATTTGTCCGGGAATATCGTGGCAACGATAAAATGAGCCTCTAAATATGAAGAGAAAGTATTAAATCAGAATTTCTCTTGCCAGTGCCGTATAATGTTGGCAGGTTTCGAGGTGGTAAACTTCTTTGTATCAATTTTTTTCTGTAAGTAATGAGTTCCTCTTACGATGTGTACATACAGACCACAAGTCTTAAGATGATACATGGTTTTTTTTCTGGTGTTGCATGCAAAGTGCACCGGCACTGGACATGTCGAGATTCTCTTACGGACCGAATTTATACATGGTCCGAACGAAAACTACACTTATGACACGGTACCTGCATCATGACCTTACCAGAATGGAACTCTGTACACCATGATAATGCCCCTAAAATATTAACAAAAAGGAAACTCCCGTCACTAAAATTTTAATCTATTTGTTCCTCTTTTTATACATTTCCAGTGTTATCGAAATACTGCCCTAGCTCTGTTTTGGTACACGAGAATTTTGATTTACGAAAATTTTTAGTATGCCAGATATGAACAGGATTTCAAACAGCCAGTACAGGATTACAGCCCGTGGGCGCATAGTACTGAGCTGACGAATCAATTGGTTGTCAATCTGATCATCCGTGTTGTAAAATGAAGTTGACACAATGTATTACGTACTGTACGTAGCAAAGAACGCCGCGTGTAAATTACATCCACGGATATAAATTATGTGTGCTGTGTAGCCTTCTGGACTACGCCAGCGCTTCACGATGCGTGGAGAAAAAGATCTGGGAATTAAATTGCGCAATGGCGCGTGAACGCACTAGAGAATGTATCGACTTAGCGTTAGCCCATTGCACGAAGAAATGTAGACCGTTCCGATTGGTATGAAGCCCATTTTGTTTTGAGTTGAAATAAGAGGTCTACTTCATGGGCTCGTCCCAACACCAAAGTTTCTTCGTAATTCCCTAAAAGCTCCACGGATTCGTAAACCCTATAAAAACCGGAAGATTTCCTGTCCATCGTCTGCTTGAAATTTCTTCTCACTCTCCGCTTCCCTCGAATCCCCGCTCCACGTCATGGATACGTCCACTGTATTGCCAGATAATAAAAGGAGGAGCTGAGTTAGCCCCATTTTGAGAGCTAGTAACAGCTCTTGCAAACCTACAGGATCCCATCTACGTATTACGATCCTCCAGCCGAACCGTTCGTACCAACAATTGTTTCCGGGAGAGCAGTAAACATACATTTGGGTACACATTAAAACCGCGTAATTAACATCGTGGTCGTCAAACGTAGCTCGAATGTGTTACGAAATGTGGTTGGCTCTAGTGAAGATTTTCTTGGTACTTTGATTTTACAATTTTCCCGTACACATTATTCTGATTTCCACCCAATAATCCTTTACTTCCCCTTCTGTTGAAACGAACCTTCCAGCGCATTTCGCCGCCAACCGAAAACGAACCAGACAACCATGCCTCGCAGTACTGTCAGACCTCGCATTGCTACGCTTTTCTTCGAGAATCGAAACGAATTCAGTGGCTACTGGGTCTGTCGCTGCGGGAAGAAGTTAAAGAGGGCCACATAGAGTTAAGAGAACTTTTATTCCCAGTAACGCTCTGCCCATGTTGACTATGAGCTGCATTTTTTCATCTGACAGTTAGTTCAATCAATCTCACATCGATTGGTTCTTCTCGAACACCACTTCGAGCACCTACTACGGCTGTTGCTGTTTTTACTTTATCATTAACTTAATGCAGCCTTTTTGCGTGGTGGAGTGTGAATTCATGCGCAAACAAACCAAGCATTACAAATTCTCTTTACCAAGGCTGACCAGCCATCTCTCGGCGATCACCGAGCTTGCAAAGGAGAAGATCTCTGCGATCCTTCTGGAGAAGTTTTCTCTCGTTTTTATGCATGGACGGCGGGTAGGACGCACAACCTTGCGATCTTTGCGTACTTTCCAGCGACAAACAGTGACGGATGCTTCACTAGTCTTCTGGTCTTCTCTCCCTTCGAGTCTGACACCTCGCTCGGCCGTGACGAGCAACTCAAATTAATCAACTAAAATATTGACCTGTACAAGAAGCAATGGTCGGACGTCGTGTGCTGTATTGGGGAAGAATGCATCACGAACAAGGCAATCGCAACGGTTCTCTGCTGCGCGATGCACCTTTTAAAGCTTGCCGTGAAGGACTAAATAGCTCCTTGGGAGGCCTTTCCAAAAAAAGTCACACCAAAAAAGTCGCTGCAGGGCTGCGATGGCTCACTATCTTGCAGGAGAAGCGTCTCAGCCATACTCGTTGGAGCTCCACCTTCGAGATGACCAATCATTAGTGCGATCTGAAGGACTTTCTCCTGAATTTAACAGTGCAGAGACATACGAGCCCACTTCGACGGCAGCACTGCCGAATTGAGGAGCTCATATTTAAATAATGCAGTTTGAGTCGATCACCAAGAATCTCCTAGAGAACTTTGCAATTTTTGCGGACGCGCAAGGGCTCTTCGACTACACCGTTGAAAAAATTTTCCTAGCTTTTATGTGCGTCTTTCGGCTTTTTATCAGGGGCGTATTTCTGACTACTGTTTTTTCATTTCCGTAGTCAGTAGCCCATCCCATTTAAGCTATATTCATTCATTTTAGTCATTAAGTAGTCAAAAAATTGTTTACTGCATTTCGAACACCTTTTCAGCTACTTTCGGAACTGTAGACTTAAAATTGGGACCCAATTGGCTGCAACGTGCTTGTCTGAGGTATAATAACGTTCTATAGATCCCTTTTCACAGGTGCAGGTATCATCTCCGTCATTTCCAACGTGCCAGTCATAAGCGATTGGCATTGGCGTCCTTCCAGCCTACCGAGCTCGCTGAATAGACGCTCAGGACTAGCAGAAGATGCCTTTGACTAGAACGCAGCCTTCAAATCCTTTTAAATAGAAGTAGGCTAACATCTTTAATGTTTTCGTTGCAAGTTTCCAAAAACTGAGTGCCTTTTCTGGTTTTTCTTTCCGGTTGCTTTCAAAGAAGCACGCATCTTTTTGTGGATCTATGAAAAGAGCAGTTTGCGCTAGATGGAATCAAGCCCTTCATTTTCTCCTAGCTCCAATGATTCACGTGCCACTGCATCATAAAGAACTTGAAATTTTGTCGCTCTCTCTCTCGTCATTCGAGCGAACCATGAATTCGAGTTCGCACTCGTTGACATCTAAATTCGCGGCGAGATGAAAATGCACCACTCTGCCCGTGGCACGATAGTCACGTTCCGGTTCCGTCTCTCCTGCAGTAATTCCGAAATTCACAGAGACGTCATTGTGTGGGTTCCAATACGCTGCAGCAGGAGAAACATTATTTCTGGTATACCCAAATCGCTTCGAGACTCTTTTGGATATCTGAAGTGCGATTTGTTTCGAACCTGGCTTACGAAGGACAATTTCACGGGCCGCATCGCGCTCTGTGCAAATTTTGGTGGTGCTCGGTATTGATCGGAACGTGCAGCTGTCAGTTTCATCTTCTTATTCCCAGTCACTTTTTTCGTAGATTCTGCCTGTTGTCGGAACTTCGTAGAAGCCAGTGGTTTCCGATTGCATTTTTCCTGTCATAAATTGCAGGGGTTGAAAAACCTCGCGCAAAGAAGCGTCGTGCATGGGAGATTGTAACCATCTTCTCAGCTTCCAGCCGGTTTTCCACCCTTTGCACTTCGTTGAGGACATAAATCATTTCCGCAAACTTGTTTTGCTCGTTACAAGCCAGCGAAGGAACATAATTGCGGCTGATGGAAAGCTCTTTGTCCCGATGTGGTCAACATTGGTGATTTAGGAAAACATAACAGCCAACCGTGAATGCCAGCGGGTCTGTATGTCGTGTTTTAGTCTTTGCACGCGATCAAAGGAGACTCCATTATAGATTTGAGCTTGTCTAAACAGCATAGTTGCTTTTTGTGGTAATTGAAGAATGAATTTATCTTGATAACTTGGTCTATATAATACTGCCAAGAGGTTCCCTCAATAAACACATCCTGAACACACAGCGCAAGACTATGCACAACACATCGAAAAGAACCCAAATATTTTGTCAAGAAATCAAAAGCGCGAGCAAGAGATGCCTCATTATGAATGGTAATGGTTTGAATACTGATTTAATCAGATCCGATTATCTCGTTTTCGTTCAGGATTTCTTCCACGATGTGTCGTAACTGTTCCGCAGGTTTTAAAGCAGTACCAAAATCGATTTTAGCCATCGGGATCGTCTGCAGCTGCCACTTTTGGCTCACGAAGTTCCAGGTCACGCCGAGTATCGGAGCCCCGAGCGCAGCACTCCAATCGTCCATTATGAGCGATGCAGTAAGAGCTGATGCCGTGGAGCATCTCATGAAACTGCAAACCGCTTTGTACGGGGGAAGCAGGTAGGAATCAAGTACATCTTTGCTCGAATATTGCATCCGTTCATTGAAGATGTTCACCAGTGCCTGTGTGAGAGGTGATCCAAATTTGGAGACAGGGGATCTCGTTGCACATACGTAGAAAACCAGTGAAACAGCTTTGAGCGTCTTGACTGTATCATCCGCACTGGAGCTTGCTGTCTCATTTGTGGTCGGGACGTCTGTTTGCGCGTGCCAAAGAATGAATTAATAGATGCAGTTTTGCGAAGGTACGCAAGGCGGTTTCACTCCTCCGTAACCACAGACGAAATCATTTCATATGTAGCGTTCTGCGGATCAAGGAGAAGAAGCACGTCATGGGTCTTCTTTTGATCTGCCTTGTAGTGCTTGACAATGTTTCTCTACGAGAAGTTTTAGTTAATGCTTCCAATGAACCCGCATGCCCTGCATCGAAACTACAGTCTTGACGCTGTCAACTTTAGAAGATGCCACTGTGGACCACAGAGAACTTTTGCAGCGCTGTTATGTACCTGCAGTTGAAGATTGGCGACTTTTTTGCTGCTCTTTCTGTTTCGCGATTAGAACTATTGCTTTTTTGTCCATTGATCATCATCACTGGATTCGCTCAATTTTTCACTAGCGTCTACATCTGCTTTTTGTGTGCGTTTTCTGGAAGAGGCGGCCATCGACACCGTGCTGCCCCGTCGTTAGAAAGGACGCTTCGAAATGGCGAACAACTCAGCTGGGTAGAAAAAAAATCAAAGGTCGACTTGGTGGTGTTCGGGATGCCAAGAGACACAAGG
>JAVCKV010438952.1:0-12311 GCA_032274145.1 Herpochondria borealis | reverse complement strand
ATCGTGAACATGTTCTTGATCGCCGTGCTGGTATGGAACGACGAGATTCCAAGTACGGTTTAGATGATGGAGAGGATGAGGCTGATTCATTGCCATCTCATTGTGAACAACAGCAGCGTCGCCCCAATAATACTGATGTGCCTAGCCCTGCTGCTGAGCGCCATACCGCCGATGCAGCAAATAATAATGATGATACTCCCATTGCGGCAAATACAAGACCAAAGCCTCCCCGACGAGGCATTGCCCAATTGATGTTGCCCGAGTTGTTGTCGGATTCAGAAACATCCTCCTCGGTTCTAGAACGTTCCTGGGGTTCCAAGGAGAGCGGATATAGTCAACAACAACGAGAGGAGACTGGCGAGAGCAGCTATAGCTATAGCACATCGCCTACAATCCCCGAAGAAGTCATGAATACAGGAGGTGCCCCAAACGTATCCTCTGAAATTTCATCTGCAGGAGATACGGAAAGCGCAATGGGAGCATCTGAAATGGAAGGGTCTGAGAGTGCTACAGGGGGAACATCGAAACGCCGCAAAATGAAGCTACTAGTGTTGGAGCAAGAAGAAGATTATGAGGATGAAGATGTCGCAATCGAGGTGCAACCGGCGGGGAGTAAAGATGCCGGCGTCACGATTGAGGTGCAACTTCAAGACGAATCGGTAGAAGTTTCAGTTGATGATGATGATGAATCGGAAGCGAGCGACGATTCGGATGAAGTCAAACGAATGGTGGCCGAGTTGGAGGGAAAGCAGTCGAGTATGTCTGACGACGAACAGTCTGCTATTGATGTGGAATTAGAAGACATGGCCATGAGTATTCTGTCAGGATCAGGACCTTCAATTCCGGATCGATACGAAGCAGTCGTGGAAAGCTCCAATGTGGTGCAAGAGATAGCAATGAGTATTCTATCCGGAGGAGGCTCCACCACAGATGATGCGTCGATTCCATCTCGAGGATGGTCTTCTCAAGGTGGCGACACCAACAGTCGGAAACAATCTTCGACCAAGGCAGTCATGATGTTGGTGGCACAATCAGATGATGATGGAGATGATACCATGGAAGATACATTGACTGACGAGGGCATCAATCCACTGGAGGACATGGCGTTGGGTATGCTTTCACGTTTTGCAGCGCTCGATGATAATTCTGTTCCTTCTCGAACGTGGACTCAGCAACAGAAGAAGAAGCAAACTCTATCTCCGATGGAGATTTCCGAGGAAATTGATAGCTTATTGGAGGACTCAACAACAACAACTGCTCCGTCTCCGGCGAGCGGCTTTGCGCAACTCGTGCAATGTGGAACAACAACAAGGACAAGAGAACCATCGTCGTCTTCTTATTATTCGGACATGGCCAAGGGTGTTGTTCTCAAGCATATGGCAGCGCTCGATAATTCGATTCCAAAACTGACAGAGAGCAATTCTCGAATGAAGGGATCTCGTTTACCACCCTTGACAATTCCAAGTTCCTCGGAAGGTCAGACGACGAATAGCAGTGCTTCGCCCGCAGCAGAAGACGAGTCATCGCCAGGAAGTAGCTACTACGCGCAGACAACAACGACGACGACTCCATCCACCAACAAGTCGTCTCCAGCAAGTGGAATGAGCTATGGACAGTATTCTCCAGCAAGTGTTGGTGTTGGAGGAAACAATCAGACATTATCATCTCCTTCCAACAATAATAATGAATCTCCAATCAGTCCTGCATCAGGATACACATCGGTCGATTCTCCTCATCAGATTCGATTGGCACCGTCATTCTTCATGTCGGATCCTACTGACGCCAATAGCAGTCTTGCGAGTCCGAGATCTGCTGCATTGTCACCGAGATCTGCGGTAGCATCACCGAGATCTGCAGTAGCAGCATCTCCGAGATCTGCGGTATCTCCGAGATCGATAGAAGCTGGTCCCTCGAATCTATCCAATACGGGTGCGACAATTTCTCAGAATAGTTTGGAGGAGCAGGGTGATGCTCTCGTGATGGTGGCAATTCCACATGTTTCTACGAATCAAATGAGAAGTGCAATCTTGGAGACGATTAGTACAGACACGTCCTCCTATACGCGTCAAGATGGAATACCAGGACAGGTTGGATCGCCGTCCGCAAGTACCATTTCCAGTCTCACCGTCAAGCATCACTTTCGCATTCCAGAGTCCGAGAGCATGGAATCAGAGGTCGTTCCCAAGTACGCCTTTGAACCAGAAGACATGAAACTATTTGCGTCCTCTCATGAAGAATCTACTGTTATTTCTCGAGAAGGACTGCTTTCACAACAGAGCCGTGAACCAAGTCCGCAAGTAGTTCTCTCTCATGAAGACTCTACTCGACTATTGCAGAGCAGTGAACCAAGTGCGCAACTTGTGGAACCTGAAGAATCAGTGGGGCACGATGAATCTTCTCGAGCACTGCTCTCACAGAACAGTGAACCAAGCCCACAAGTGGAGTCATTGACCATCACTGTCAACTCTTCTGTTGGAGCCGAAACTACATCTCTCGAATACTCTAGTCACCAGGAGGATCGTTCTGACAGTGTTTCCGTTTCAAGAAGGAGTGAATTGAGCTCGCATCTGGCCCCTGCCCAATCAAGCATTGTATCGAATCCGACAACACTTCCAACGAATTCTTCTTTTGCGGACTCCTACATCTCCGACCCAACGCACGTGGATTCCTATGTGTCTGCTGAGCCAATGCAAGAGGATTCCTATTTGTCTGAGCCTATGCAAGAGGATTCTGATGAGCAGGTTTCTCGAAGTACAGTGTCGGCGGATGAACCAACGGAGACAACTGGAGTTGCTGAGAGCGCGTCATCACCCTCCACTGATGATTACACTCATGGAGATCAAGTTACTCAGGCCACGACAAGTTATTCGGATGCTGGGGGCGACCCCGTGCAATCGTCTTTTGCAGATTCGTACATATCCGAGTCCAGTCAAGAAGTCGAAGAGGAGGTATCACTAAGCACCGCCGGATCGCGATCTGCCATTGACCCATTCAGAGCAAGACCTGCCCTCATCTCAGCTGCTGATCTCTACTCTCGGAGCACGACACCGGTGCCAGGAACAGATCAAGAGGCACTCATTCGGACGCACTCGTCTTATTCTTCCGCTCAAGAATACTCTGACGAATCAGGATGGCAAAGTACCGATTCGGGATCTCCAGTGGAACCAATGGACGAGTCGCCTGTTGTTTCAGCTTCCGAGGACGAGACCACCTCAACAGCGAGCCCAGAAGAGAAAGCACTGCCCATTCTCACGTCATTGCTTGATACCTATCTATCAAGGCCATCAAGTGATGAGAACGAGAAGAGTCCTTCCGTCAACGATGCTTCGTCGTCTCAAAGCACGACATCATTTGCGGATATCGCTCCAGTTCTGACTGATGTGAACAGCAGTGACATGAGCGATCCAGTGCTTCCGGAGGAAAGCGTCAACAACAGCTTGGGTGATCAAGCGCTTTCGGAGGGAAACTTTTCAACAAGGCCCAATCTAACTGTTGATACGTCACCCTCTCCAGCCAGCAGTGCCAGCACGACAAGTCCGCTGTCCAGTGTTACGACTTCTCAGAGTTTCGCATCACGAACCGCTGCCGCTCATGTTGTCGCTACACCCCCTTCGCCTGCACAAAATCACCACTTGCAGTCCATCATTCAGCAGCTTCAACTGTTCACCTCCACTTCTGAGAGCCCGAGTGCAAATGTGAACCGTAGCCGTGCAAATTCCGACTCATTTCCCAGTGGGAGTCCAACTCATTGTTTGCCGAAGAGCCCGTCGTTCGACGATTCGTCAAAGGCAAGACGCACGTCGATCCCAAGTGGAGGTGAAAGTCCTGCTAGTCACAATGTTTCTTCCTCGGGGCTAAGCGATCTTTTGGCATCACACAGTGGTGGAGATTCTATTTGGAGCTCCACCTTGAGTCCTGGAACTGAACCTTCTCCATCGACAGAAACACCTTCGAGTTTAGCAACGAGCGATCGATCGGTATCAATACGCACGACTTCTGACTGGTCGCGTTCTTTGACTCCAAGCTCCCATGCCGCAACTCCACTTTGGTCGACTGCGAGTAGCGCAAAGTCACTGTCTACTCAGCAATTCACGTTCGGGCAAAAGCTACCACCAAACCCTCAAAGTGGGGGACGCCATTCCACCCGAAGACCAGCTGCCTACAACGAATTTCTTAAGCCTCTTTTCAGCAAATCAGAAACTACTACGCCAGCAGAGTCGCCAATGTCGAATCTTCCTGACGCCCCAAGTCCGGCATCTTCTCTACCTGATCACACTGGACCATCATTGAGTTTGCTGGCATACCAGAGCTCATACTCTCCAATTGGAGTGCCTGCACGATCGGTGTCCTCTGAAAGCAGCGATAGTTCGCCGACAACTTCCCAGAGTTCTTCATTCAGCGACGACGCTGAAGAACAGCAACAGTCGAGTCCTATAATGCAGCCCTTGTCGCGAAGCCCATCAGATGTCACGCACAGCGAGCATACCTTCAAAAGCGAAGATTCGGCACCAGAAGAGGTTTCACAGCCGAGCTACGAGTTACGAGAATCGAAAGTAGAGCAAGATGCAGGTTCTCCAGAGGCAGTACCTTCAAGGAATGAGTCTCCTCAACGCAGCGTGAAGGAGATATCAAAGATTTTTACGTTCAGTGTTCAGTCAGAAGGAGACCAACCATCTAGTCCTTCGAAGCGAACGAGACGCCCTGTCAAAAGCCCCCCAGACAACGATACTGCATCAGAGAGTCAAGTCTGCAATGTTCCCCGTTCCCCAGCTGTTTCTCCTAACAGTCAACAACCACAGCAGATGACAAATACTCCACTTGCGGTTGCTTCCGTGGCGTCACTCCCGATATCTCCAGAAGACAGTAAGGAGACGAATTTGCCGAGCGTTTTCTTTGGCAATGAGCCAAATAAGAAGCCACCATCGAGCCCGAGAAGACGAGGGCGCCGCTCACCTCGACGCCCTTCGTACACGACTTACTCTCCAACAAACAATCGAGTCAATGATGCCTTTTCCAAAAATCCATTCTCTACTTCTGCCGCTACAGCAATCGCGTCTCCCGTCGGCAAGCAGTCGCCTGACGCCCCGATGACTTCCCCCTCGGGTTCTTCTGAAAGTAGCTTGCACCCGATGACTTCACCCTCAGGTTCTTCTGAAAGCAGCTTGAGTTTTTCGATTGGTAGTAATGACCCGAAGGTAACACCACCCTCGAGCCCAAAGCGACGAGGGCGTCGCTTAGGTCGAAGTTCCTCTCCTGCTGCGAAGAATGGTCAGACTAGTTCCCCATGGGGCAATCGAGATGGCCGCACGGTCTCTAAGAGCCCCTCCTCCAGCCCTGCCAATGCTCCAGTCATTCCTGCCAGTCAGGAACCAGTGGAGAAACCTATGATCCTTCAGGGGGTTGCATCCTCTCCCGATATTGTTGTGCAGACGACAGCACAGAGTGTTTTGTTCGGTAGCGAGCCAAAGGAAGAACAAGCTTCGACAAGCAATCAACTTGATGTCGCCACCACTGAGAATCTAGCCTCTAGCCCTGCCACTCCCGACGTTAAGGAGAATCCTATCAATGAGGAAGAAACATCAGCTTCCCACAAGATAGGCTCGATAACTGCAACCCCTGCAGTTACTGTCGAAACGAAGGACAATTTTGCGGTGACTTCCACGAGCTCACCCGCCAGCAAAGCACAGAAAGAAGAGCAGTTGACAAGTTCCTCGGATCACGGATGCAAAGAGACGCAGAGTGTTTCACCCGTTACACACGACAAAAGTAAGGACAGTCAAGCCGATGTTGCACCTTCCGAGACTCCAATCTCTGATGATCATACTGTGACACAAGTTGCTACGATCGCAGGTCGAACTCAGAAGCAGCAAGTTCCTGAGATAGAATCGGGCCATGGAACCGTTCCAATGGCCTCAGAATGTGTCTCCGCCGAAAGCGCCGTATCTCTGGCAACTCCCATGAGCACGCTATCCGATGGAAAGAAGGATCAACCGACTACGGCTGTCGATTCTACCAATCATATGCCCGTTTCTCCTAGTACATCACCTGCGGTCACAACAACTTCTCAAAGTCAGAGTGTCTCTTCTGAAGGAGCTCCTGTGAATCTGAGTGAATCGTCAACCAATCCGTTCATAACGCTTGCTACTCCAATCCAAGAATCATCCGCTGAGCCTCCAAAGACGGACCATCAGCCAGAAGTCCGTGAGGTGGCACCTCAGAGTCAGAGCGAGACTTCTACGACGACCCAAGCTCCTGATATTCTATCACCGAATAGTCCTCTGGTTTCCATTGCGGATACTAAAGAGAATCTGCGGAGATCAGTGCCAATTGTTGCGCGTAACCCCTTTGACATTTTCACTGTGGAAAGCAGCCCACCAGGCCCACCGTGGAGCACTTGGGAAGCACCTCGGTCACCACACCGTGCTCCCATCATTCTTGATGCTCCCCAGACTCCGCTTATTTCTCGTGGTTCAGATATTCATGCCCAGCAGGCTGCTATCTCAAATCTGACTCCGCGTGTTAGCAATAAGTCCAGCCGAATCCGCGGGCCACTCGGCGAAGTGCCATCGGCAACCCATGAAGCGAAGCCATTACCGACAATGCCATCTGAGTCCTTGACTGGCCAGCATCGCCCAAGGTCCAACGGAGAGGTCAATCTTTCTGTTCCGGTCAATACCATCGCGTTAACTTACGATGCACACAGTGGTCTGTCAACTTCTTCAATATCGAGAAATCCGGCACCGAATGAGACCGATTTGCCAACAGGCGTCGTAACGAAGGATGATGGCAATCAAATAGAAACGGGGAATAGTATGTCATCACCACGTAATTCAGAGACAAGAAAACCATCTCCGAATCGCGTTAAAGACCTGGCTGCGCACTTTCGAGCTTTGAGGACCGGAACGCCGACAAGGGACAGGCCTTCTCCGATTGCAACCGCTGTCCCTGTATCTTGTGAACAAAATCTATCCACCACAACACAGGCGAGCCCATCGAACCAGATTACCTCGAATACAGTGTTGCAAGAGCATTGTGTAACGCCAAAGAGTCGCGTGGCAAGTCTTGCCGCCAATTTCGGAGCTGTGAGAGACCGAACACCTTCCAGAGGTAGTCCGTCTCCAATTGCCATCTCTAAACCTCAAGTGCCAAGTCTTTCGGTTGATATTGTCACTCCACTTTCAAGTCCAACAGGAGTGTCAAGTCAAAGGGGCTCAATGTCGCCTAGTCCAAGCTCTGCTTCTCCTAGAAGTCGTGTTGCAAGTCTGGCATCCAAATTTGGAGCAGTTCGATCATGGACACCATCTCGTGCTCAATCTCCAAGAAAGCTCCCAAATGTGTCGGTCGAATCCACGTCGCACTCCGCAAGCCATATCGATGCAAACAATGTTCGAGGAGGCGACTCCGATTCAGTGAAATTGTCTTCTACATTATCTCCGAGTCAGAATCTAACGAGCTCTGGAACAGTTCAATCGTGGACACCATCTCGTGATCAATCTCCAAGAACGATGCCAAATGTCTCGGTTGATCACACTGCCCGCTCTGCAAGTCCTATCGATGCAAACAACAATGTTCAAGAAGGCGATTCCTATTCAGTAAAATCTCCTTCTGCAATGTCACCGAGTCAGAATCTAACGAGCTCTGCCTCTGTTAAGCCATCTACTGTGCACAGGGTGTCATCGCCATCCTACTCATCACCGAGTGCTCCCAACTCTACTCTTCGGCAACAGAACATTATGTCGCACGTTCCTGGTACACCGACGAAGTCCAAGAAGGGACGTCTTTCGAACCTAATTGCAAGATTTGAGGGGAGCCCCGCCAACGATCATATAGGCGCCAGTTCTACTGTCGGTGTGAACAGATCGTCTCCTCACCAGTCTCGATTCCAGATCGGTATTCCGCTGACAGGGATGGTATCATATTCAGAAAATGGTGAGGCATCGCATGTCAATCGCGAAGATTGTATACAAGATTCAACGGAAGCCCATGAGGATGGGCATCATGCGCCTACTCCAGAGCCTCTTGTCAACAAAGTTCCGAGTAGAGATGAGAGTCTTACGGAGCTTGCAGCACCAATCATGCGTGTTGAATACTTGACGGAAGTGAAGCCACCTATGGGAGTGCATAGCTCCGGTGGTGGTCAAAGCGAGCAGGTAAATTCTGAGCCACTACCAGTTGACGGCGACATGTCTGTCTTGAGCAACTCGAGTAGGTCTCCACGAGAGCTCCTCAACACGCCTTCAAACTCATGGAACACGCCAACGAGTAATTCTGCATACCTTTCGCCGAAGATTAACATGGCGTACAGGCCAGGTCCTCAGCCTTCTCCAGGGGAGTCACAAGTCTCTGCAGTCAAGCCTAAACATGTTATGACACGGAATACAACGAATCAGATCTCCCCCAAGGTTCAGAAGCATGTGCCACTGACGCCTGATCATTCAAAAACCAGCGTTGAGATTCAGGGACCTTCCCCGACGAGCGTAACGCAACATCCCATTGAGAGACCCGAGCATATGGCAACCCGCAGACGGTTAGGCTTGAGTCATATCTACGACAAACCCAGTCCTGAATCTCGAGATAGAATTTCGGAGTCCGTCGCTTCGAGTGACGACAGCGAAAAACTTGATCCATGTGAGAGCCCTCCAGCTATTGAGAGGTCGACAGAAGACCAGCTTTCCAAGGAAATTGCGCTCGTTGATTCAGCACTAACTCCGAGACTGAAGAAGCTTCGAATCGAAATTGAACACCGCAGGAAAGAACGCCAGCTGAAATTAGAACTAAAGGCTCTTCAGGAGAAGAGAAAGGAACGGCTCACAATACTGGAGCCAACGCCCGAGAACGCGACAGTGAACCCTGCGCTGAAAACTCTTGGAAATGTGCCAACTGAGAGCATCAAAGCAGAAACGGAGACCGATAGTCCTGGCAAGAAGTTTGGCGCCTTAAAGGTTGCTGCCCTGAGGGGAGCTTTCGACGACTACGATCGTCTCCTTGACCAAGTAATTCGACAAAACAAGGTCCTCAAGAAGGGTGGGAGTGTGTCTGAAACCTCCCTTGGGGGAAGCTCTGATGTCGTTCTTCAGCGCGTTGCTGTTGTGAAGACGCAGCGGGACATCGTAGTGGATGAGTATGACACTCTCCTTGATGGAATTTTGACAACGGGGAAGCAGAGGACCATTGTCGCATCCGCAAGCAGTCCAGGATCGAAGATTGTGACTCCTTCAGTCGCTCTTGAAGGCAACGGAGAAGCATGCAATCACGCTTCGTCACCAAAAACAGAAGCAACATTGCGTGGTGGCCATTCGGGTAGTTCCATTGGAAAGGGATTTGTCATCCAGCCTGAACACCCCACTTCAGTCAAGAAGACGATCGAGAATGAGTCACCACCTTCACCAATGCAACAACGGCTTGAGCACGATGGAAAATCCATGTTGAAACGGCCTTCTTCGGATGAAAGACAGCAAATCCGCGACAGCATAGTCCGAGGAATGAAGGAAGCCAAGCGATCCAGGAAGGATTCCCCAATGCGATCGGTAATGCCAAAGTCACCGAGACGGTCCTGTTTACCCTTCCTCGACGAGATCGAGGACGAGCGCGAGCAGCTACCTACTCAAGTTTCGGACGATTTCGAAGATTTGGATTCCCAAATCAAACAAGCGGAAGACGACACCCACTCAGAGGTTTCATCTCAACGAGAAGATCATCACATCGAAGTGGCGCAACCTTCTTCACCATCGATGCGTGATAAGATTTCGGATTCGCTCGACCCTCCAGCTGAGAGAAAGGGAGTGCCCCACGCTCTATCAAGATCTTCGACACCAGAGAGTCGGTCAAGACCTCCACTGCAGCGTCGTGCGCCTGCCAAGCCTGGAAAGGAAGAATCGCGTAACGAGTACGAGACAGACGAAACTACAGATATGAATCCTGTTTCTGACGGGATGGAGGAAAGTTTCGAGTTAGTCGCGGTGCCTCACGAGATGGCTGGAGCTATTCGCGAACTCATATCAGTGTCTAGAGGCAATACTCCGACGGAGCGTACGCATCGCTGTGTTTCTCCTCTTGAATTTCAAGCCATGAAAGACGTCCGAAGCAAACGGGCTTCGTCCAGAAGCACAACGCCTGTTGAACGTCGGTTTGGTTTTGACAACACAGATTGCAAAGATGAGGAGCCTAGCGTGAATCTTAGATCTCGGTCGAACGGGCGAAGAACACCGACTGCGTCACACATAACTCCATCCATCCAAGAACAAAATCTTGGCCATGCTGAATTGGTTCTTGATTTGCCACAACGATCAGCTTCGTCTCGTGCTGAGTCCCTGAAACCAAAACGCAAGGCAGAGTTGGAGCCCAGAAAGGAGCAGAGTATCATGGAAGAGTTACACCAAATCATGTTGGAGAATCGCAAGAACCGTTCATCGTCGAGGACTGGCACACCTAACAAGCGGGTTCATCAGGCTTCGTTGAGCTCTCCAAGTCGCGAGCTTACTGAACATGAGCAGGATATGCATATGTGGCAGTCCATTCAGACAATTGCGGGGGTTACCAGAAAATCGCCAGTGTCATCGAGGAGAAACTCACCGAGAGAACGATTGTATCAACATAGCCTCCCACTGCAGATGAGAGACCATGTTCAACGGCCAAGGAGCAATTCATGCAATTACCCACCGACTCCCAGTGCAGATATGAAAGTTCCTTCATCGAAGCTTGTCGAGCAGTGCCGAGAGTTCGACAAAGGAGAGTTTAACAGGCTCGAGGAGCGGTTCAGAGTTCTTTCTGAGGAGAATGGATCGCCCACTCCTGCAAACAAGTACCGGAATCTTCCATCGTCAAGAGTGGTTGAGCAGTGTCAAAAGTTTGACAGTCGAGAGTTTGACAGACTTGAGGAGAGATTCAGAGCACTATCTCAAAAGGTTGCTGCAGCCACACCTCTTCCTCCGTCTAGAAGCAACACACCGACATGTTCGGTTCAAAACATGAAGCACTTGTACGTCAGGATTTGGAACCAAAATGGGCTTTCAGCGATGCTCGTCAGAAGAGCAAGAGGGCCACAACGTCTGCCAGCGAGACCGTCACGTCTCCACCAGTTCTGAAACGGCTTCTTTCCCCACCAACTCGGAAACCGTCACCTTCGCCTGGACAGATTGTTACCTCAGTCAGGACATCATCTCGAAGCAATACACCGACAGAGCCCACATCACTTTCTTTGTCAATGCCAGTGTCACCAGTCTCATCGAAAGCGTCACTTGTTGTTGATCGACTTGTTTCCACGCCAAGTTGGAAACCATTTTTACCTTCCTCCGAGAGCAACATCTCAACACGAGAGACGGATCGATTGATTGCATCATCACCATCACTGAAGAGAGAGAAGCAGGCTTTTTGATTCTTGTTTGATTGAAAAAAAGGCAACTAGTAGTTAGTCGAGCAGCCCCAAGAACGAGCTATAGCTATTAGCACCCATGATTGTTATGTCGTTACAATAAGCAAGCAACACGTAGAAGCAGCAAGACTATGCATCACAATAATATATCCTGCTTTGTCCGAGTCAGTCGTAGCTACTAGTAGTATTACCAAGAAGTGTAAGTTGGTCACCACTACCTTTTGGCTGCTGCTGGTGCGAATAATAATAATGAGACTGGCATTACCAGATAGTTGGTAGTACGACGGGCCGTGAAAGTAGTAGGAGCTAGCTATGCCAGCTGGTTTACTAGATCTAGTACTTGCTCGCGTGCCTGCCTGATTCACCATGTCCTCCTACTGTGGAATGAATAGTTTCTTCATTTGTTCGCGAACAACAAGAACCGCAGCATAAGAAGTCGCAGCCAGCATCAGCTGCATAAGAAGTCGCACCAGCAAGTGCTGCAAGCAAGGAGAGAAGCATGGGATGATTGATGCATCCGTAGCTCCTCTAGCCTCTCTAGCCTCTCTAGCCTCTCTCTCTCTCTAGAGCCTACTGTTTGGTGGAGAGAACAGAATAGAGGGACTCAACAGCTTTGTCGGTGCGAGACGTACAACGCCCATGGATCTATTTGAAGACAGTTGCGATTTTCAGAGCGATCTACAGCCTCATGTCCTCCGCCAATGCATCTGTACTGGTGCCACGACGTGGACCTTCATCCGTATCGACTACAAACTGTATGGTTTGGCGACGCTCGTTTTCATCGAGGTACACTTCTTCAACAGTAATTGGTGCGATGTCATCTTTAAACAAACCAGTATCGATAGCATTCAACGCCTTCATGTGGCTGTTGTATGCAAAAGCATCCTGGTCTTCGCGACTGATCTTGTATTGTTCGGCCACAGCTTCAGCTGTAAGACCC
>JAVCKV010438951.1:0-38572 GCA_032274145.1 Herpochondria borealis | reverse complement strand
TTGTTTCGTTGGATCTGAACGCTGAGTCCTGAGCTGCGAGGATGCAATTACCTGTGCAACGAACTACTTCTTGAGTAATTGAAGGTAGGAAAGATTAATGTTTAGGATTAAAGTTTATAAGCAATTTATATGTTGCATCCACGTCTTCGATGAAGGTTTTGTTTTTTGTATTTGATTGTAGTCGAAAAGTTGTCACCAATTCATTTGTATGTCGTTGGATACGGACAGTGGGGCAACTAAACTTTGTATGATCCATTCCAGTACCAAGGTTGATGAGTCCAAGAAAGAACATTTGAGTAATCTGCTCTGTGGATCAAGAAAAGGAGTTTGGGTTCCACGACATATTGCTGGTAAATCAAAAATTCGAGCAACGAACACTTCGTAACTCACCATTCCCATGTAGTTCGGCAACTAAACTTCGTTCGATCCATTGTACTAGCAGGGTTGACGATTCCAAGAAAGAATATTTGAGTAATGTGGTCTGTGGCAGATGAAAACAGTGGTGTTAGTGTCAATTTTAAAGTTGTGCGACAAATCGCTAGTAAATGAAAAATTCGAGCAACAATGACTTCGTAACTCACCAAGTTCCGGTAATCCATGAGCTCCACCTCGTACGATTGATACTATGACATAGATGAACCACTTTGAGAAGGAATATTTGAGTAATGTGATCTGTGGCAGATGGAAACAGTGGTGTTAGTGCGTGAAATTCGGGCCGGTGCGAGAAGTCGCCACAAACATATCCCTAACATCATGTCCTGTTCTCACCAACACAGACGCGAGATCATTGCTGTGGCAACGTGAGCTCTGCTAAGAAATCATCTACCCTTTGCTCTCCCCATCCACAAAGGAAAAGAACACGGTGCTGCAACCACTTTGCGATTGGTTTCAAACGGGATCGTGTTTTTCCGCCACCTCTGGCAGTGCTTCTGAAGAAATATGTCTTCATGAGAGCGTTGAAGGCCTCCCAACCATGTTGGGAGTGTTCGTAGAGATTACCCCATTGGTAGATGTATTCACTGATGTGTCCGGAGCACAGGAGGTGCACGTAGTTGGACATTCCGTCTGAATCATGTAGAGAATTCCAATCTTGGAACCAAACGTCTATGTTCCTTTGAAACGCTGTGACCTCCGAGGTGTTCCAATCCTCCTTGGATTGTAGTTGTTCCATAAATGTCTGGTACCTAGGAAGAAGGCGTCACGTTGTCTTCTTTGCAACGTCGTGGATCGAAATTTCAACTAGATGCTCCAAATCATCTATAGCCCGGCGAATTCGCCAATTCGTCATGGAAACTTGTATCAGCTTCTTGGCCATGTTGTCATAATGGGTCTTCCATTGGGCCTTACTCCATGAGCTTCCAAGGATGGTCTGATTCACGATCCATTCTACTTCTTCAAGGTAAGACCCTATCCTCTTGCTCTTCCCGTTGATTAGACTAAACCGTCCCAATCCATCACTCACGTTCTGGATTCCATCCAGCAGAAGCAACTGAATCTTCTTCAATCCAACACGGTTGGCGTGAAACTGATAGGTTTAGCACTAGGATGGAACCAGATTGGCTTGCGCATTCCAGCATTCTTGTTTCGCGACCTACGTTGTAAACCTAGGTCGAGAACGGTGTGATGCTCAGCTTGTACATAAACAGGGGCTCTAGTAGTAACTTCGCTCGAAAACAAACGCTATCTACACAACGCTGCCCGGAAGCTAGATGCTAGCGCTGGCGACGACAACTGCACCCTGTCTGACCGGCTATATGCAACGACGGTATGCACAGCCATCATTCCTTGTCCCCTGCAGGAACGACTAATGATTGGTATGATGAGGTGATCATCTTTCCCCCGACTCCTTTGGGAGATCATCGAGCCCAGCGGCGGCACTGGTAGTAGGTGATGATTGAGTGGCGTGGAGGTTGCTAAGTCCATTCTCCGCCACGTCAACAGCCATGTTTGCAGCTTTGATATCGTGGCTAGTTGGACCACCAGCAGAGAGACTAGAATCGTCATCATTTGCAAGAAGCAATGCACTGTGATTCAGTGGATCCCGCTTCAATGCAGGAGGGTCAGCATGATCTTGCGGCAGTTGTTCCACACAAACGAGTATTCGGCTAGAGTGTTGGGGCAGAGCAACACTTTGTTCACGGACACCGCGGAGAACATTTGGTTTGAGAGCACCACGAAAACACGACCATCGAGAGTGTTCTGGATGACGCTGTCTTCTTCTATTGTACTTGGGGCGAATGAAAATCAACGCGTTGAACAGACCCTGTCGAATTTGTAGAGAGTGAGTGTATATAGATGATACATGTGGACAGGGATATGATGCATCTGTCTGACACATTGTAGCAATCAATTCATTCGAGCTCACCTGACTGGGGTAGGTAAGATGAACCATTATCAGCAACCAGTACACGCGTGATTCTTCGTTGCGACCCATGGTGCTGATCTCACCACCGTCAATCATGCGTAGAAACATCATCCAGATTACCGTGTTAACACTGGTTCCGACGTACAGCAATGACTGAATGCCAACGTCGCGAACCTTTCTTTCATCAGGGGAGATGCTCGTTCGTCGAAGAGGAGGAGACTCGCTGCTGTTGACTCTGTTCCTGGAGAGCGTCCTAACCACAGCATGCATTCGATGTCCCATTGTCTTCAATACGGTTCGTCTGACCATGCAATAGATCGCTATGTTGGCTACGATCATAAAGCCGACACTGCTCAAGTATGGAATGCCAGTGAAGATCCACCCAACAGGTACATACGTGCAGGCATCTGGATCCACCGTACATCCCTGGGGAGACTTGGCTGCAGGCATCGCTGGTGTTAGGCGTCGACACTGTATGGCCATATAACCTCAGAAATATTTGCAACATGCAATAGCCTACTTACCAACCCAGCACACCATCCCCAAATCGAGCTCGCCATAGATTCGAACACCTGCTCCGATTGCAGCAGTCACGAGTGGGTATAGAACGGAGACTACGTGCAGGAGTGGTTCGATCTTGCGACAGGTTTCCTCCCGGACGCGAACCACTATAGTCAACCAGAAGTAGAATGCCAGAGCGGCGTTGTACAGTGTGACCGAAGAGCCCAACTGAGAAAAGAACCCCATGGCTTGGCATGATTGGTCATTGCCCACAGCCCATATGCGACCTCCCGAAGCGGGGATTAGGAATGGCTGCAACAGCCACGCAAGCGTGTTGACGCAGTCCATGGCAGACATGCCGAGAAGCAAGCGTGTGTAGACACTGCGTTTCTGTGCTTGATGAGTTGCGAGGTAGATGATAGTAGAAGAACCCACAATGGAGAGAATCGATGGAATGAAAGTAATGACGATCAGCACGATCTCTTGAGTATGGCTGATGGGTGCCATCGTGGACAGTGTTGATAAATCAATACCAAACTCCTTTTGTCTGATTGGTTTGCGGTTGTAAGCGAGTTCTTCAAAGCGGGAGGTATTTTATGGTGGGGGCGTGTTTCGTCGTTGCTGGTGTCAGACAGTTCTCAGCTAATGTCGCGGATGACCCAACTGCTCGCGAAGAATGCTTGATTGTCTCCTCCTTTGAAGAAGTATATCGAGTCTGCTCAATGAAAATGGGCACGTTTAGCATGCAGGCATTATCAGGAATGGTGTGCTTTGTCGCGAACATCGCGCTGCGATCACCGAAGAAATATCCTGAAACCGAACCAACTAATTCTGCTGTCAGAAAGGCTCCATTTCGTTTATGGCGTCCTGGTCTTACATGTGCTCTGTATCACAGGTAAGTGTGCTAGATGGATTTGATGCATAAATGATCGCAAAGTCACTTTCCGCTTCTGTGACTCTCATTCTCACCGTGAAAATCAATATCAAGACACCTTCTAAACCGTACAAGAAATGTCAGTCGTGCTTTTACTATCGGTGTTTCGGATCAGATCTGTCCAGATGGTAACCTCTAGTGTCCAAAACGCTGTTCTTTCAGGAACAACCCATCCCCGTCTCGGTTCTGAATGGAGTAATTCTAGCACAAGTATAGAAATAGCCACACTCTTTTCACCATAACACCCATGTTATTGTTCCCGTTTACCATGAAGAACGGTTCTGCTTAGCCAGGTTCGCTAGCCAGCTAGACTGTCTAGCCCAGTACTCTAGAGGGGCAATAAGAGTGAATTTTACGAATCGGATCAGTACCTGCGCTTCCCAACCCAGTGCTACTTTTCCAAACGCCCGCCAGTCTCTCTAGTAGGTTGCGAGCCGGGAACAACAGCGGAGTCAACTTTTGCGAGATACGCCGATGCGTCTTCTAACCAGCACCATCCACGGTGGATCTGCTCCATTGCCAGCACCAGCAAGGTGGAATCATACTTCGCCCTTTATCAACTTAAGCACCAGCTGCGACAGGGTTTGTTAGTAGATCTCTAGCTTGCGATGGAAGATGCGCGTAGGTCTTGCTGTTTTCGAAGCATTGGCTCTTCCAAGGAATGCAAATTCCTTTCGTGAACATGTGGTGTATGGTACTACCACGGCTTGTTCTATCCTCCGACTACTCAGAACAGTGCTGGTTCTAGTGTGCTATGCACATATAGTATATCACGACGGAACAGAAATTTTGTTAGACTGTGGGCGAGACCCTTCAACGGGCGTACAGTTTGTAATCTGCCCCACCTTAGTCGCGGCGATCTGTCGGAGGATCTGTCGCACCTCAGTTACGATCTTGTTGATTTCAAATGTAAGGTGAACAGAGTTGGGAAACCGTCCGTTGGATCCGTCGTATCTGTTCACACCTTTCAGAGATTGCCGTATCCCAACTATACTATTTTGGGTCTTTGTACTTCTTATACGACGTACCAGCCAGTCGCCACAGTGCGAATAGAGCAGCTTTCGTAACCCTCTGTACTATCTATGCTACATGATGATAGGGCCTCTCGACTCTTTCCAAACGCCCACCTGCGATCTTTGAATGCCTCAGACGCAGCGATCTCCGGGATTCTTGTAGTTCTCCCTTCAACCAATACGTCAAAGCCAAGACTGACTCAAGCCGAAAATGGCTTATCCAGAGCTAGACAGGCATCTTCTTTACGTGCTCTTTCGCAGAGTGTGAAGTCTAATGATGGATCTTTCATATAGCTCAGCCTTCTGCGTGACCCTTGGTCCAGGCACCATATTTGATTTTTCAGGGTTTCCAATCAATCAATCAATCAAGACGCACGTTCAAAGCAAACAGGGAGAGCTAGGAACATCCGATCCTTGTCTTCCATATCCCACCTAGACACGGCTGGATCCATGCTACCTTTCTGCACCTCTCATCAGTCAGCGCGGTATATTTTGTGGGTCCTTTATCATAATATGTTCCCGCACCTTTGCTGCGATCTTTAGATCTTTGTAGTTTTCACTTCAACTGAAACGTCAGACATGAAACACACATAGTTGGGAAGATCCCTTGCTGCTTATTTGCGGGTTATATGCGACCTGATGGGTATCCTTCGTAGTCCGATGTATTATTGTGGAGTTTTCCGCACATTTTTGTTTTTAGATGTTTAGAGTTTCCCCTCAAGGTAAAACTCACTGCTAGTTAGGGCGTTGTGTCTACATTACCTTTCACGAAACGATGGTGTCATGACAGGAGAGCCAACCCTGGCAAGTCGAGGCACGCGACTGCTACATAACTTAGTTGGAGTGATATGGGTATTATACCCCATACCCCGGCTCCCGATGACAACGAGGGGAGGCTGTACGGAACACTTCGGGTGCAGCAAGTATGCAATGTACGCATCAGTCTCCTGTTGTGTGCAGCATCGTCAACCTCGGCAGAGAATCCACAAAGGGAAACAGTATCGAGGTAAGCAAGGTAGCAGCTTTGTGAATCATCACCGCAGGAATCGCCCAGTGAATCGGAGGGAGATGGTGATCTGGCTCCGCTCAACATCTCCACGTCAATCAGTCAGTACCCCAAGGAGGACTCGTCTCGCAGGCATCTCCTCCACCGATGATTGAGGTATAGATCGGATTAAAAGAACAGTTATCAGGCATGCGTCACTCCGTGTCAAGCGGCGTTGCAGGACGACACGCCAATGTCTAACCAAGGGTGACTGATTGACTGACTTGAGGAATATCCTGAAAGGGGGTGAACGAAGCGAAGAAGCGGGTCATCGAAGCGCGTCATCGATTCTAAAGATTGTCGTGTGGGCTGCTGGTTGCAGATAGGATAGGCGCACCGACACTTACTGAGGAGGCACCTTGGTTCTGTGCACAGGACGAGCGCTCGCAAAAAAGGCAATTGGTCAGACAAGTGAATCAGCCAAGGCTCGTTTGCATCACTCGCAGCAAGGAAGATACATTTTGTCTGTGTACCACTCGTCATCAGTGTATTTCTCGTGTCCGCCTCGCCTTCCGTATCACCATTGTTATTTAAAAACTAGCAGAAGACCGACGATGCTCGCGGCGGTGTTCATTGTTCGCTACCGCGAGAATAGTGGTTGGATTCGGCCGGTCCAGTTCAGGTATACGGAGTCCCAAAGGTACTTTTTCAAATAGTAGTGGTTGGATTTGGCCCAATTACACCATGCGAGATCTCGGATTTCTCCAATACTCTGCTGAGTCGTTGGAAAGAACTCGTATCTAGGCTGTGGTGCTGGATCGATTCGGAGGGGGCCTTGGGATTGATTGATTCGTTTGATACATCATGTAGTCGTCCGTCCTTGAGGCTCTGGGTCATTGCTGGGGCCTGTATGTGACCTTTAGGAATTCCTCGAGATGTGACACAGAAGGAGTTGTTCTGTGGCAACTTGAGGAATTCCGCAAGGTGGCAAGCTCTCACACAAATGTGTCTACCTGTAAATCATAGACCCGTAGCAAGCATCTTAGACTGGAATACCGGGTACAATTGACACTAAACAGCTGCTTGTTGAAGGTTTTTACAGCTGGAACTCACATAGACGTCATACATTTATGCAAACACATTTCTGTGTGATGACCGGTGTTTTCATTATTTATATCTTGTGCTCATACCATCTCGAACCTTGAGGATCTGCTGTTGGATAAGATAAGAAAAGCTTGGCTGAGATAAGATCAAGATGACGAAAGCACTCTTCGTTTTTCTTCTCTTTGTTGTCGATTGGGTGCATGCAACAACCTCCATTTCGTCTTCGATTGCTGAGAAAGTCAAAGTCATCAAGCAGCAGTTTCATCAGATGCCTCGCGTGGAGGTCGATTATGGAGGCAACCGTCCCTTTGAGCGCAAACTTCAAGATAGGCCTTATTATACGGAGTACGCTGAAACGTATGCTCCAATTCGGCTCCGCTTTCTGATAGAACCTATGCTTCAAACACGCAAGAACCTTGTTGCTGCGAACGATCTCGTGAACGTTGCCAGACTGGATGCTATCATCAGCGAGGTAAGAGTCGATGATGAAAGCTGACTGACGAAAATCAAGCCCCTCATACTATCAAACTGCGATGACTCTCACACACATGGCACATATCCTTCTCCCGTGGACAGGTGCTTCCACAAATCGAAACCATTTATCCAAAACATATATCCGTGAAGAGAGCCGAAAGTCCTCTGCCTTTTCCCAGCACTTGTTACGACCTTGCTGGTTCTCCTGGACTTGAAGACTATATGGCCAATGGAGTGGGCGATGCTGATATGGTACTTTTGGTTCAAGCGGAAATCTGCGAAGAAGGACTTTTGGGCTCTGCCGCTGCTTGCGGATTTGATCAGTTCGACAGACCAATTGCAGCGGAGGTGTTCTTTTGTCTCAGTTCCGACGTCGAACCGGATGATCCTGATCTCCTCTTCGATGTAGCACTCACAGGAGTTCACGAGATTGCCCATTCCATGGCGATGGATTCAAGCTTGATACCATACTTTCGCGATGCTCAGACAGGTGAACCACTAACACCTCGCAACCCCGACGGTAGCATCACACCACGCACAATCCAGTGCGTCGACGGCTCGGAGCGGGAAGCAATCGCTCCTGCCGAAAACACTCTTCGACTGAGCACCGACAGTCCAGGTGTGTCTGGTACTCCACGCTTTCACTACGAAGTAGTAACCCCACGAGTCGCGACGGTCGTCCGCAATCTCATGAATTGCCAATCCATGGAGGGCGCTCGTCTCGAAAACCAGCCGACCTCACAAGACTGTTTCGGGAGTCACTGGGACGAGAGATTCTTCTCGACCGAACTCATGTCAGCCGTCGGATCTGGAAACGGCGATGGGCAAGCGGATGTGCTTTCGCCGCTGACTTTGGCAATTTTTGAAGACTCTGGTTGGTACAGGGTCAACTATGAGGGAGCTCTCCCAGCTCCTTATGGGTTGAATTTAGGGTGTGCCTTTGTGACTAACGACTGTATTGTTGATGATGAGGTTCCAGACTACGGCAAAGGAATCTTTTGCAGCACGCCCGCCATGAACGATGCTTCGGACTCAGTCTACTGTGATTTGAGCCACACTGTACTTTCATTCTGTACTCTACAAGTCTTCGACGGTGATGGTAGACCAGACGATGCGGTCCAGTACTTTAGCAATCCCAACTTGTTGAGCGACAGTCTTCAGTGGGAATCTTGTCCTATACCAGACGAGCCTACGGGCATTACGTGTACTGATCCAAACACTCTTGCCGAGAGAGCTTTCTACTCGGAAGAAGTATACGGTCCCGACAGCCGTTGCATCAATGCGAAGTCTGGGGATGGCACCAGGGCGGCATGCTTGGCGATTGAATGCGACGCCGATAATTTCCAACTCATTGTGGCAGGGAGGGTGTGTGAATTCACTGGACAAACGCACGATTTTGGTGATGGTGTCGGTGTATTTGAGTGCCCCCGTCTCTCAATTGTCTGTCCACATCTTGTTGCTTGTCCAGGAGCTTGTTCTGGTAGAGGAGTTTGCAACTACGATGTCGTTCCTCCCACCTGCGAGTGTTTCGATGCTGACAATGAATCTCCCCTTTGCAGCATGACGACATCGTTGAACTCGACCATTTCTCCTGCCACTGGCGCTCCCATCACAGCTCCCCCATTCTCCGAAGAAACGACTGCCCCAGCAACGGTTGCTCCAGTAGCAACCGAGACACCAGGAACCGAAGCTCCGACGACGGTTGCTCCAGTAGGAACCGAAGCTCCTGGAATCGAAGCTCCAGTAGAAACCGAAGCTCCTGGAACCGAAGCTCCAGCAATCACCATGACGGGTACCCCAGCAGTGACACCTGCACCAGTGGCTCCAACCCCGTCTCCCACTCCGGAACCGACCGCTTCTTCAGCGGATACGTTCCACAATGGTGTATTGATGGTGGCCGTGTCCTTGTTTTCGTTGATTTTCTAAAATATGCACGGACAGTCTATGAGGCATGGTCTGCCGTGTTAAACAGCCTCTTCTTGTTTGAGGTTTCCATAAATCTCCTTTTTCTAAATTTCTCTCTCCAGATGTAATAGTATTTGTGATGCCGTGTATGTGTTAACATATGGGTGCGCCATGTCGAAACTACTCTCGCTGCACGCCGCACTGCGTTGCTGAAGGCGAGCTGGCTTTATCATAGCGTTGGCTATTACTCCTCTTGCAGAGCGAAGAGATTATAACCATGTTGCAGAGTGATTCGTTTGCTTCGTCTGCTGATATAATAGGACGAGTTTTCTATACTACGTGTACATCAGTGCGGAAATGCCACCCCTGTGGCACGTGTACCTCTTTCCTACATAATCGTGTTATTTTGCGACAGTGTGTCGACTAGACTCGTTCGTGAGTATGGTTGCTAGCACTACCACACCAGGAGGACTCCCGAAGATGCATGCAATTCAGTCAAGACTTTCGTCAAGCAACGAGGCAACAACAATGGTAGTATGAGGCCGGTGATGAGGATGCTGAGTATGAGTCTTTGAAGGTTGGGAGGAGATAGGAGATCTGATCCAGAGCTCTTGTTGTTCGATATTGAGCGAAATGGTCCGAATGTTAATCAACACGGTTGGCCATTTACTCACGATCTTGGCCATTTACTCGACAAAATTCAATGAGACTCTAGATTCATTCTTCGAGGATAGGGCTTACCGACGTCTCTCCTCATGCCGAGACCGCCAACTCAATGAAATATGGCTTCGGGCATTTTGTGAGTGCGCAATTTCAAGATGATTTTAAGGGTGCCCTCAAGATGTTCCCCGTAGCTACTCTCTTGTGGATTGTGCCAGTATTTCGTAGTTGCGATGTACGCTGGGTCTTCTACGATGGTTACATTTTGGAGTTTTCCACCCACGAAGACTTTCGAGGCAAAAATAATAGGCCAGTTAGAATGATATGCTCTCATATCTGTTCTGGCTGCCACGACCTAGCCAAACTCTGCTGAAACGTTGCTTTCACATTTACTATATGTCACGGTTAAAACCATTCTGACATCTTTCCGCTGGTGCGATCTCAAAGAGTTTGCCCCGTCTCCTTTGACAACTTATTAGATGTCTATAGACTACTGTCGAGCTACATCTGGTGCACAAACGAAAGCTATTACCGCGGTGACATTGTAGTACTGTACCGTTCACCACCCCTCAGCGACCGCAATTTCGAAATTTGAATTGAGTTCGCTCGGGGGTTCGTTGCCGCAACGATGAGCGACGATGATGATGGTGTCCTCTTTCTCCATTGCATTGGATCCCCCGCTACTGGTGCTGGTTCAATTTAACCTATCACACGCCCATATGATGCTGCATTACACGTGACAGCCAGCGGTGTAGATTTTGAGCAGTGGGATGGAAAGTTCTCGATCCGAGCTCCTCTCTGCAATTCACGTTCGAACAAGACCCACCAGAGGATGAAGCTACGGTGTAATACCGTCGACGATTACTCGTCTTAGCCGTATTCCTTCTCTCTGAAACTATCCAATAATCAAGCAGGTTGAGTGTGATGAACCTCGAGAGTTCGTTGGCCTCTTCGCGCGGATACCCTACCTACGAAGCTAAGGCTCGGCAACGAATAATTTTTAGATCGTGTAAATTCTCTGTTGTCTTCTAAAGGCTTGCTTACCTTCAATTGAATCGACGATTTTCCGGTGTCGCCTTCGTTTGAACCTTGTTCGTATAGTGTGATCAGCAAAGTCCAATGCGTTTCGAGTGATCTTGGAAATCACCGGATCGACAGCAAGGATGTCTACTTAGGCCAGCAATGACACGACGAAGAAGACAAGGCCACCACTTGCAGTTTCGTAGCAGGAATTCCTCTCATGGCTAAGATCCCGGTCCTGAATCCGTATAAAGGAAGGGGAAGATTAGTTCGTCGCATTCACTTCCCAAGAACCGCTGGCAGCTCCCATCAAGCCTGCCTTCCCAAATTTGTCACCAGCTCTGAGGCCTGTTTCGTCGAAGAATGTATGACTCGGATTTAAAACCTCGTAGGACGTAATATCTGCCAACTTGTTGAGGAGCTGAACCAGCATCTGAGGGGCCTGAGTAGTGGTCCTATCGAGAAGGTAGTAAATGCTGGAAAGAGGGGTACCAGTGCTTCGAAAAGGATATTTGGTTCACGTAATACGCTTACAGGAAATGTCAAATGTCAAATGCATGCAAGTGCGGCGCAATAGTTGCAAATTGAGCAATCTCAAGCAGTCCTGAGAGTGACAAGTGGCTCCAAGAAATCCTGACAAACTTAAAACACCCAGCGGAATCGACGTTAATACCAAGTCAGAAACGGAAGACGGAAACTGCTCGAGGACAAGACTGACGTCAAGCATTTTCAGGTAAGGTGAACTCCTCAAGTTGGAAAGAAGTATTCCATGCAGTTCAGCCGCCAGCATCAGTACATCAGATAAGGGCTTCTCGATCTTGAGATACTCTGGTTTGCAGTGGCAACAATTTCACGATGAAGATATATCTCCAAGGAACCTAGTCGAGATAGACTTGATGGTGCGATACCAACGTTACCACCATCCAATCTCAAAATGGGCATCACCAGAAAGGTTTTTAGAACGAACTCGTTGACGAGACACTTGTTATCACTCCACAGGCTCAAAACATACTCAAGCATCTCTGGGAATTGCGGACTCCACCCTGAACTACAATCCAAAATTGTGAGCTCTCGAAAGAACTCTGAGAAGGTCGAAGATGTAGGCGAGAGTTGTGCGTTTATCTGGTGTGATACTATCGTATTTCACCTGCACTAGTAGGAAGTGAATTGTGTCTGGGCATCATAATGCTGAACATTGCAGCGAGCTGTCCACGGAGTTCCATCCGCCGAATAGCTTTACAATCTCCATGATGGTGCCAAAAACGTTGATGCGTAGTTGTCAGCACAAACGCGTATTTCTATTTTTCACGAGCAATCTTCCAGGAGCTGAAGACAACAAGATGTGGAATCGGATAGCTTTGCCCTTTTAATAGATGCAGGTATGCTATGGGGTTGGTAAGAAACCCAAGTTTCGCTACTTGCGTGAACGAGAATTGTTGCGGGGCCCGTATACGGCCGTTATACATTCTGATCTGTTCTAAAACAGTGTCAGTACTTTTTCTGTACTGAATACAAATAATCCATCATGCCATCAACTTATCGCCAAATTTTTGATCATGGCGTTCAGCGCTATCATTACCTCCTTACCCCCGCCTCATGTGAGGGTTGGTTGTACTCTCAAGCCTCCCATAGATGATCAAGAGATGAGCCAAAGACAGCATGAGAGAACTTCCAACGATGAGGTAGAAAGTCTGATTGCGTCATCGCCAGATGGCAGTCCTTGTCGTCATAGGATGCAGCAACAGCAGTATCTGAAGGCCTTTGATGATGAGGTGAAAAGTCTGATGGCGCCATCGTCAGATGATAGCAGTCCTCGAAGGAAGCAACATAATCATGAGAAGCCATTCGATGATGATGTGGAACGCAACATCGCGCCATCAGCTGATAGCAGCAAGACGAGTCCTTATCGTCTGGCATGGATTCTCCGAACAACCCTTTGTGCCTTCCTCAGCCTCCTTGTGGTTGCTTTCATTTTCAAACATATCCTCGTAGACGAGAACTCATTGGCTGCGAGAACGGTAGACAAGGAGTGCTCTCTCAATGCGACAGCGACGATCCCGCTTGTTGATCGTCCTGCCGATTCGCCTACTGCATCATCGCTGCGTTCTGCTCGAGTGGATCAGCAAACAGCCAATTATCGAAATGGTACAGCTCTCTGGTTTAACTTTCACATTACCTTTACAGGTGGAACCACAGTTCTTGCCATGGCTCGAGAGAATGGACCTGTTCCGAAAGAAGCTGGTGGAAATTGGGATACAGAAGGCTTTGAGGGAACCCCCAAGCCTCCTTGGAATCGTGCTCAAACAGATTTCGCCATATCTCGATTGCGACCCTTGGTTCACTTTTTGGGCCTCGAAACTGGTCGAAATCACCTCAAGCGATCCATTAATGAAACCAACTTTGATCACCCCAACTTGATGAGCACCATTGCAGTACGAAATCCGTTGGACCGCGTCCTCAAATTCAAGAAAACGGGTCGAGATGCCGATGCAAGTTGGCACGAGTGGTTGGACACGGAGTTTAACCATTTATCCAGCAGCAACTACGGATTGCGCAACTTGTTAAGCGGTGATGGATGCTGTTCTGGAAATGAAACCGACGTCATGCACTATTATCGAGCTGTCGAGTATTCGATGCGATTCACGTACATTCTGGATCTAGCGTGCCTCACTGACAATCTGAAAGAGCTGTCACAACGTCTCAACCTGACTAATGGTGTCACAGATAACTGGTTGTTGGCGCGTGGTCATCGTTCGCACGAAAGCAGTAACAAGACAAGCCCAAGAGTTATACGAGATACAATGGGCGACGATGAAATTTATATGCAGTTGATTCGTCTCAACTTGCAAGAACTTCGATGGTATCACTGGGCCAGATCAAATGCTCTAGTTCCATGCCACAAACGGCCCAACAGTACAACTGAAGTGCCGCCACCAATACTAGACCTGTCTGGCTTGGAGGAGCCACTATCGGACGTGCTACCCTTTCTAAAAGGCATGTACTAATGAGTACCGGTTCTATCTCTAGAATGCAAAGGTGTCACCATCGTTCCCTTTGCTCATCACAACGTTCCGACACAAAATCACAGTCTCGCCTGAGACACACAAGTTCCTCTCAAGTTGTTTGTTTGCTGGTCATGTTGAAAGGGATGTGGCGATTTCCTCGCTCGATAGGTATTGGAAGCAATACTTGTCAAGAAGGACGCCAACGAATGGAGAAACGTGGTAGTAGATCATATTCAGAGGTCGACTCGAACCACGCGCTACACGCAGCAAGGAGATCGGCGTTAATCCCGATCATGACGATGATAGCAGCATCTCTATTTAGCTGGAAGATGCAAATCATTCAAGGCGATGCAGCTCTTGCAAATCACAGCCAAGAAGAAGCCAGTCATGTGTTAAATCCTTAGTTGCTACCATTACCAGGGCAACCTGCTTTCGGGGGGCAGTCGAGAAGATCTCGTTGGGGCCAGCGGAACTTGGTTGTTACCCCCGTAGCTTCCGCAGACTTCGCGACAGCGTCAGGCGAACTCTTTGGACGCAGGTTTCCCCCCGAGGTCTCCTTGGAAGCGATCAACGCGATGCACAGAATGGCGACGAAACGCTTGATAGGAGAAAAGACTTGCATGGTGATGGAGAGTTGAAGTCTATAGCTGAAATTTTGACCAGATGGCTTTGTGATGTGAACAGGGAGAGGACCTTTTTATGAGCTAAACCGCATCTGCAGCATGGATCACGCAGCGAATCTTAGGTTTGCCCATCGATGACAGCATCATTCGTCGACTTATTGGTTTGCGACAGGCTTTAAAATAGTGTAGTTAGCATCATAGCAGGTGGACCCTAACAACAGCAGCCTGCGGAAGACGAGCGGCCATCTCGAAGCTCTAATAGACAGCGAAGCTAGAGACCCTACGGACGTCGGGGCGATAGTTATGGGAGCAAATCCCACAGCTCTCTATACCCTATCAGCGTCGCGACGATATCCACGGTAGATTGCGAGTTGTCGACTCTAGCTCACCACAAGGACAACCTACGGATCTATTCGTAGTATGGAATCCAGCGTAATACTAAGACTACTGTACTCGGAGTATCTGTCATTCTCAAAGGGCCTCCAACGAAGAAGAAGTGCTAGTGTGAGATAGGCAGCGATCCACTACAGAGCTGCTAAAGTTGGTATTAAACTTGGCTTGGAGAGAGCTCTTTATTTTATGTAATGAAATGCATGACCATCATACCCTGAAATTTACTGTGTCGGGATACTGTTAGGGGCCTAATCTTGTTGATACGGAAATCCACGTCGATGGCAACGGAGCCACTTCAAAGAGGGCAGGGTGCTACTTCACAGGTCCACTTCATTCCTGTGCAAGTACACTTCGTGCCTGGGTATCCAGCCGGTCCTGATCCTGGGCCCGATGGACAAACTTGATTGCCCCAGAAGCAGGCTTTATCATTCATACCACAACTGTCTCCACTAACAGGAGGGAGGAATCGTTGCATGCACCTCCGAAGGGGTGGAGGGTCCGTGTAAGTGGCATCGAGGATTGTCCACCAGGACGGCTCGGTATAGGTCCTCTTTCCTTCACCGCAAACCTTGCCCTCAGGAAATACTGTCTTTCTCAAGAAGCCTGTATCGCACTGGTATCCAAGATCGTAGCTCAGTTGACAGGTCCAGCGTCCTTCAGGGCAGCATCCAGCAATTCCACTTCCGCAGACGGGCTCGAGAGCCCGATCACAGCAGCCGCAAAGTGATGCGCCTGGAACCACTCCTCCAATGCCTCTATCGACGTTTGGAGTTCCTGGGCACCGAACCGTCCAGCCATCGTTGTTGAGGTGGAGGTTATGGGTAGAGGGACAAACCCAGTCCCCATTGGGGCAGCACGCTCCAGGTGTTTGAAGGAGGTAGGGTCCATGGCAAGGAGATCCTGCGATAAGATTCTCGCCTGGGAGAGAATTTGGAGGGAGTTCGACGAGGCCACCATCCCATGGGCGGAGTGTAAGGTCACAACATGTGGTTTGAAGCTCGCGACCAGAATGTTTCAGACCCAGATCGTTCACGAGGCCTGTAGGGTAGAGAAGAAGTTAGAAGTTGTAACCTTGCACCATCACCCTTCTTCTTCTTCTTACTATTGTTGGCGGCAAGCATCTGCTGTTCGGAAGCAGCATCGCCAGATGCACCGCTCGTGAGGACGGCCAAGAGAAGCCCAAGAACGTGAAACATATTCTCTGTTTTTTATGAACTGATCGTTGATCTGGTTTGTGTGTTTTGACAAGCAGCAGCTCTCTAGAGGTGTGTGGGGTCCTCCACCAGGAGGAGTAAAGGCGACTCGAGAGACAACAGCCACCCAAACAATAATTATACGAGTGCGATTGCATCTATTATGATAACGTCTCGGGGCAAAACCAGATTCGTCCAATTCGCACGCACTATGACGACTGCTGAGGCTTGAAGCATTCCCGATATACCAGGCGACTACTGCGACATCGAGAGAGAACCTAATGGACTTTTACGAGCAGGTTAGATCATTGCCCTGTGGGCCTGGCAGCTTGGCGAACACTACTACTACCACTATGGCTAACCATCTGATATCGTTTCTCTAGTTTCATTTCAGTGTGGCTATGCACTGGAAAGCTGCTGCACCTGACATTCGTGACTTCTGATAAGCACCGCGGCCTCTGCTAATATCAGGGGCTTAAGTCAACAGCATTCTGACATGTCTTTACTATCATATCGTCATGTGTCGGCGGAGAGGCCCATAGAAGTACTGCCTACCGGCTGGTCCCTAGAGAGAGATGGCTAGTGTCAACAGCAAAGAAAGGAAGAGATGTAGCGAAGCAAGAACCAAGAAGACAGTAGCTAAGGTAGTGGTGGAATGTGGGGTTGCGTTTGAGGCGAGCGGCGCGCAGCGCAGAGGTACAGTAGCCTGGACCTGATCGTACTGTGCTGGTACTGTACAGTTGTTGTGGTATCTACGTCGAATCCTGCAGTACTATTTAGAGCGATGGACGCATCGAAGTATCGACCATTGTGTATTATACATCGGAGGAGATGCTCGCGATGCATGTATTTAACGACGATTGGTTCTATAGCTAATAAAGCATATGGGATCCCGGCGAGTAGCTCATTCACTTGCTGTCTCTTCGCTTTGGCGTCAGGCCAGTCTCTGAGGCTTCGTCTCAAATTGTTGCCCGTTTGATTCAACCACAAATGATAGTGCCACCAGGAAATACAGATCCTGCTCTTGAGCTGTGACAGTGGTAGGCTTTCTCGTCGAGGGCACTGCTCAGAGGTGACCAAGCCACTTCTCTTGAGAAACAGAATTCAACGTGTTGCCTCTCTAAAGCTGTATAACATCAGGCCCTACCAATTACTCAATTGCTAAAAGGGCGCTTGATATCGTTTGCAGCATGGTGGTGCCCTCATCCTCACTAAATTCATCATAGTCATCACCATTTTCGCCGTCCGAGATGAGACTAATCACTGCTGGATTGCTGCGGCTACTGTGTACATCCGGTACGGGTGCCTGCTTCTTCTTTCTCTTCTTCTTGCGCAGAAAACTACCCGTTGATGCACGTTTGCCGCTGCCAACCTTGATGCTGAGCGACGGATGATCAGCATCTTCCCATGGTAGCGCCATAATCTTCTTGTTGCTTGTGGGAGGGCGAGCAACGGGAATGTTTTGTTGGTTTAGCAACTGCTGAGATAAATCTTGATGTTGTTGGGACAATCGCTGCTGCTGTTGACTCGTTGATTCACCCACCTGTTGAAGCAAATCAACCGTCGTCTGAATGTTACCGCGGAGATCGTTGTAGAAATGTTCAACTTGATTGAGTTGCTGCACCGATTGTTGCAGCAGCATTAGCGTTTCCGGTGTAGCAGCAACCCCAGCCGCTCCAGACAAAGCTCTTGGAGGCAATGAAGCACCAGCCCTAGGTTGAGGAGCTCTAGGCATCGGAGCTCTAGGCATCGGAGCTCTAGGCATCGGAGCTCTAGGCGTCGGAGCCCTAGGGAATGAAGCAGCCCTACCATGAGGCAATGTAACAGCTCCAGACAAATCAACCCCACGAGACAAAGCAGCAGCCACCCCAGGCAAATTTGATAATGAAGCAACCCCAGGCAAACCTAATAACGACGCCTCATGTAATGCAGCAGACAAGGCTCCTGTAGGTAGTGAAACAGCCCCCGCAGGCAAAGCTCCTGTAGCTACAGCCTGACGAAGGGCTGCCGCAGCTGAATGATTCGAAGCCCCCGACAAGGCCGAAGCAGGCAAAGTTCCTGCTGCTACAGCTTGACGAAGGACTGCCGCAACATCCAGAGGAGGAGGACCCACAGGTCCCGGCAACGCTCCTGTAGGCAACGCTCCTGTAGCTACAGCCTGACGCACGGCTGCCGCAGCATCTGGACTTGAGAATCTCCTCAACACTCCATTAAAAGCAGCAGTAGCAGCGCCAGAACCTGCTAGCGACGCGTTGCCTGAGGGGGGTAGTAGTTCTGCTGCGGACGAGTTCTGGCGGTTGCTCTTGTTGTTGTAGACCATAACATGATGGTTCTTTCCAGAGAAAAGCTGTTCGAGTTCCAGTGCAGATGGCTTCTGTGCCTTTTTCTGAATAGTTTCGTGCAAGCGTTCTTGCATCTCTTTCCACCCTTCCTTAGCCTTTGACTTGGCAGCATCTTGTGTGGTAGTATTCGTATCACGCAGTGCGTGTCCTACCTTTTCACGCACCACGCGGATGCTCACTTGTACCCACTTGCCCCCTTCGAGCCTCAAGAATCGACTTCCCGACGAATGTAGCAAACCAATCAGGTGACAGACGTGACGAGCTTTCTCTCTGCGAGAGTACTTGTCTTGATTGTAAATGCGGGCGTTGGCCACCATGAGTTTGCGGAATCGAATGTTACCGGGGTTGTTGAAACAAGCAGCAGTTCGACCCAAAAGAATATCAGCGGGGTTGTAGCCGTCTTGACTACAACTCTTCTTGTTCTGCTGAATTTGATGGCGATCCATGATGACGATGATTGCAGCAAGCAGCGGCAGTGCTATCAGCCTCGCAGTGGAAACCTCGCAACAGCAGTAACCTCGCTACAAGATTGAATGAATGAGAAACTTCTGATGGAACAACTGCTGAATCTCCACTCTAGTAAACGGGGGGGGGAAGGACTGGGTTTCGGGGGCGAGTGAATAGAAGAAACAAAGTAGAGAAGATGTAACGAACTTATTGTCACAAGCGTTGGGGCAGCTGTATGCCATTTTATAGTGAGATGAGCGGGGACGGGTTGAGGTTCCAAATCGTTAAAAGGCTTTCAGATGTCCGCGTCTCCCGTTACTTTTGTCCTTGTATCCGATACTATCCGATTCAGACACTCGATTCACGACCTCAGAGATATATCTAAAAAAGAGCGCCCGTTGTTATGTATTCGGAGTATAGTTATGACAATCAGTAGCACATGTATGACAAATAGAAATCACACTCTCTTCTATATATCAACACAATATATAACAGAAGACAAACAATGTCGTGATCGTGATAACCGGTCATTACAATTTGTACAGTGCTCCATGCTGTACCGTGTTGGAAGTCCTCTATCGGAGGAACACCATCTCCTGTCGCTCGCGACTTTGGATACCGGTAGGCTTCCCGATCACAGTCTGTCTTGGATAGACTCAATCATGATGCGATCCATCAAACAGTGAAGCTACACTGTCTAGCTTATATTTAAATACATGTTTGCCTGGAATTAGTTTCTAACGCTAGATTGATGATCCCTTGCTCGAGCTAGAATAGAGTACTGTATTACTTATTAAGTGCTACTGAGCACTGAACTGGACATAGCAGGACAGTTGAGGTACACTTTCTGCCCTGCTAGTATGATATTTCCTGCCGAGCTACTCTGAGCAACCTGCACAGTATGATATGCCACCACTTAGCTACGCTGAGCCGCACACAGAAGGACCCTGGTTCGCGGATGGTAGTCTGTCTACCTGTCGAGCTACTCCGAGCGACCTGCCAAGCTACTACTTTGATCTGTGTCGTTCTAGCTATACCATTGTTAAAACGGTGCTGAGCCCATTTACGGTCCCTTGAGAGTTGTCCAAAGTCTTCCATTCTGGTAGATTAGCGCTTGGTCGGCACAAGACTAGTGTGCTATTCTCTTGTTCCGCAGTAACACTTGCTGTTGGTCTCAACACCTGATCCTCTGTAGTAGAATACATGGAGACACTATGATGCGAGTGAAGTAAACCTTCGTTCTATTATAATTTATGTGTAATCGTGAACTCCTAGTAGCATGATGCAATCTTTTTGCTTGGGTGCTGCGTACTCACTCTAACTCACCTACCTGCCCTCACTCGACCACTTCACTACTCAATTCGGGACAAACGAACAGAAATCTTGCCCTTCTTGTCGTCGCCAAACAAATAGGCTGGAAAGTTGATATCGATTCTCTTGAGTCCTGCAATCTTACGATCCAAGTTGAAGGGTGGTGGATCCATGGACAGAATCGAGACTGGAACCTCGTCTATATCTGAGACGAGATCTAGTTGGAGCTTCTTGCCATCCTTGTCGAGAATACATCCAAATTTATCGTCGTCCACCGTCACGTGAGCGGTGGTCATCATTTGCCAGGTAATCACATCAGCGTCGTCCGTGACCTCCAGCTCATCTTCAATCAAGAGCGAGGTGGGACTGTCCTTGGTAAAGGTACGGTGAGCCTTTTTCATCAAGCCACCAAAGACCTTTGTCATGTCAACCGTGGCACTGATGACATCTCCTTCGTTGTCAAACTTGGTAATGTTTGCCATTCCATCGGCGCGGTGGAGCTGGTGATTGACCGTCAAGGTACTGTGGCCCAAGTTATTCTTTGTCAGCAACTTCCAACGATCACTGTCCTGATGATGATTCCACAAGTCAAATCCAGCCTTTTCGAGCGTATCGTACTTTTGGCTGCCCGGATCGACCGACCATCGAACTCCATCAAGTTCAAAGATGAAGGATCCAGCATCCATGTTGCCGTGACTGTTGGCACCCTTACCGCCCTTGGCACCAAGATAGTACTGACAGTCAGTGTGATCATCATCGTGATGCTCATCGTTACACTTGATGATTAAGAGCGGGTTGCTTCCATGCCCTTTCCAAAACTGTGGAAGACAATCTCCATCAGCACAACACTTTGGTTCATACTGAGCGAGCCACACCATGCCAGCTCCAGAGAGCCCGCTGAGCCACGACATTTTGTTCCAGTCACTGGTGAATCGAGATTCTTCGTAAAAGAGTGGATTGCCCGTTTGAGCGGCAAACCACGCTAGAACGATATCGCCGTTGCGACAACGACGATCGGCGCAGTCAGAAAAATTGTAAAACCAACCAGTAGATTGACTGCTTGCCATGGCGCGAAACATAGCGCTCTTCATAAATGCTGGGTACTTGGCGATGCCGAAATCGGTTCCAAAGGCAGTGGTCAAGATGTTGGATGCCATTACGGTATAACTAGTACCGTACTCCCAGTAGGCGGGTCCTTCGGGGTAGATGCCATCAGGACCATACTGTTGAAGTGCAAACGGCATACAGTCCAACCCACGGTGAATCGTCTTGGCGGCAAGTTCAGGGTTGACCTCAGCGACACAAACGGCAGCTGCTATGAGGCCAGAATGACAGACTTGGTTCCAGTTGCTGTGAGTCTGCATCCAAAAGGGAGGCTTCTTGGGGTAACTGGGCTCGATACCCTTGGCAATGAGATTCTCTTTCGCCAAGACGACAGTCTCTTCGGGCAAGAGGTGTCCAACCCAATCGATTGCCAACGAGATTGCCATGCACATTTCACCAATGTCCAAAAAGTGGCCTGGATTCCAATCGGAGAAACCACAAACGGCGAGAATCTCTTCGTTGATACGCTCCAAGAGCGTCTCATCGTCGATCTTGGTCTTGATGGTGCTCTGGTTGACATAGTACTGCATGCATAAGATGTTCATGCGATACAATACGGCACGAGCAACTTTGAGAAGCCGCTTTCCGATCATTTCGCGTTTGACAATGGGGAGCTCCAAGATGTGCTTGGCGTTCTTTTGTAGGGCCTTGCTCATGTTGACCAACACTTTATCGCCGTCATTGAGCTTTTGAAGGAGACGTTCCTTGGTGGCTGGTGTGAGAATCATGCGAGGAGTCGTGGGGTTCAATTTTTTCTCAAGGAACTTGACGTTCATGGGGTTGTCCAATTTCGGTGGATCGGGGTGGTCATGATCGTCGTGAAGTTTGTCGCAGCCAACCATGATGAGGGGCTAGAATGGGGCTAGTGTGGTGGGGGTCAGCAAAGTGAATGCTTAGCAATGAAACAATAATGAGAAGAAGGGGCAACGACCTCAGCATACTAGTAGAAGATGAGATCGCCAGATTGTAGGCACGACACAACGGATCTTCTTTGTAACAAGAATAGTGTATCTTTATAACGTCTCATTACGGCTTGTTTTACTTCTAAAAATAGCAAGTGCTGAGAGAAAGAAAATGAAGCTGTTATTTGGACGTTACAAAGATACACTTCCTTGATGGGGTCTAAGTCTGGCGATAGGAGAGCGAAGGGTTGTGGATAACGGGTTGAATGATGTCGACAACTCCTCAAGTAGCTACGCTCTGTCTGACGAGAGTTATTTGGATGACAAGTAGAGTGAGTGGACCCATCATGTAGGCTTCTTGAGGGATGTAGGGATGTGTCACGTACTGTACTGTACGATACTGTGTCCCTCAGCCACACGTGAGGCAGGAGAACAGATAGTTACTACAGTGCAGTGTACCTCTCCCATCTTGAACCGCCCCGCGGTGATCTGATGCCCATGTTTGTCGCTGCGTTCAGTACTGTTTTGACTGACCCAAAGCTCTTCTGCATCTATGTCGGAATCGCCATTGCTACTGTTTTGATCTCGTTATACAACAACAACTGTTTTGATCTTCGCACGTGTACTTCTTTGTCGTTCGGACAGTCTCTTGGCATCCCCACCTTACCACTCCAAGGCTGGACGGTGCCCTTGCCCGTTGACCTTTTGATAGATAGTCCAAAAGCCCTTGCTAATAAAGTGTCTCCGGGGACAGATGCAACTCACTCAGGCTTTGCTCCCAGCGGGACAATATCTCAAGAATACCGTTCGTTGGGCTTCCATTCCTTGAAGTTAGGAAATATATATCAGCCGTGAGCATAAGTGTTAACGACTGCGACGTTTTTAGCCGTGCACTATATCAAACAAAGAGAGTCTGACACGTGTACATCCTTCGTAAAATACGTAGCTGATCTGGCCAGATCTGTCTTCAGTACTGTAGAAACCAAAGAAGCAGTTGGTATCCAGCAAACTACTTCAAGTAATGCGTGTCATCCACCAGCTTTCGTACTTGCCATCCAAATGTGTGCCTGTTAATGGCAGGAGCTGTACGAAAGAAACAAGCCTCGAGCAGTCTAAAGAAGTAGTCAACACGGTCCCCATTTCTCTTGCCGAACGGTGGTAGCTCGTTGCGTTCGTCACATCGGCCACCAGGGAGGATTTTCTATCACAAGGTTTTCAGAGCCGGCCTGGCAGAGCGATTGAGCGAGTACACAACAGTTCTCACTGCTGGTTCCTGATCTCTCCGGTCTTGTTGTGCTGTTGTTACTTTATTGATCATACCCCTTGCGAGAGAAGACTTGAGCATTTGTATTGTGCAGCCTGAACTTTATCTTCAAGAAGAAAAGCGGGGATTCGGCGGATTTTGTGGATTTGCAATGGAGCACCAGAACAAGAACAACAAAAGTCGTGTTTCGACCCCTTCGGATGCTGAGTATGGCCCCGACGATATCTTGCTAGGAAGAAGCTCGACTTGCTACAAACATCCTGGCAATGATCGATTCCGAAGACTCATTGCGGTCAACGCGGAGATGTACACCCGACACAAGTACTCTTCGAAGGAAAGGATCAAACTTGTACACTGTTTGATTGGTCTTCTACAGTCCTCCGGGGGCCGATTTTTGCGCTATGAACATGATCGATGGCGTGAAGTCAGTATGCGACAAGTCCGAGAAAAGGTGTCTCACGCTCTCCGAGATGCCTATTTATGGCAAGAGGTGGCAAGAAGAAAAGGGGCCCAACCAAATAGGAAAAACGAGGTATCGAGTTGTGTGCATCATAGCCCTTGCGTACCACAACACCTGGTTCCCGAGGACACTCATATCTTTGCCTTAAATAAGGGCCGGAACAAGAATTCAATGGTTCCATGCGTGAGCAGTGTACTGCCCCCATCATTGAACAATACTTGTTTGCCACCACCACCGCCTCCTTTCGTCAGTTTTAACCCGCTTCGGTGTTCTCCTGGTGTCACCGGGGGGTTGTCGGTACACATACCGGGTCAGCAAGATCATCCTCCTCCGATAGCACGCCACTTCCACACAGCGGCCGCTTTGACAACACGGCCTCTTGCAGCACAGTTACTCCCCCAGCAGTCTGCCGCACAACAGCTTCGTCAAATGGAAAAGCACTATCTCCGAACCAACATTGAACAGACAAACCCTTCCCCACTTCACGAGGTTGGCGAATCGACGAGACAATCTCCGCAGCATTTGGCTCGACAACAACAAGCCTTGTCTGATCAGCCACATAAGACCAGGACTGCTGCTCTAACGAACAACGGGAGAATTGTATCGGTACCACGCTCTTTGAGCAAAACTTCGCCCTCGCTTCCTTTTGCTAGTAGTAACCCGGCCCGTGGTTCTTCTGGTTTTATGAGAAGATTATCAGTAAACATGCCAGGGCGACATGCTCTTACTCCAATGGTACCTGCCGCTTTGACAACGCAACCTTCTGAAAGACAGATACTCTCGCAACAGCCTATCGTGCAGCAAATCCATCATCTCCGAACCAACATTGACCAGACAGTTTCGCTACTTCAGGAGGTTGGGGAACTAACGAGGAAACATCAGCAGCAAATGTCTCGACAATATCGAGACTTGGCTGAACAACTCCACGAGCAGCAGAAAAAGGCAGATGTTCCGCCAGTCATTGACGAGAAGCGTTTACCGTCACCATGGGGAGCACAGGAGCCCTCGATCAGCATCAAAGTTGGGAACAAACATACGCCTCTGGGTGAGATACTCCGAACCGATACACACGACAGCAAGAGCAACGAGCGAAATCAATCTACACCTCCGACTAATAGTGTCGAAGAAGAGTTGGAAAAGAATTCACCAGACATAGTTCGACCGTACGATGTGTTGCCGGGCAATCGAAAACACTTCGGAAACGCGTTCTATCGAAGCTTGGTAGCAAAGCATGGTCCTCGTTACAACAAAGGAGACGTGAAGCAGGACAAAATTAAAGAGGAGATTGTTGCTTGCATTTTGGACACTATTCACGGACTTGGTGGAAGATTTCTGACCATTCACCCGATTCGCCGCGAGTTTTGCCAACAGTCTCGCCTCGGAGCCAAAACTAGGGTGAGGCAAGCGCTCATTGCGGAGAGATGCCCTCCTGTTGAGGACTCTAAAAAGCAAAAGCCAGCACTTGACCAACTTGGGCAATACGATGTGTTGGCGGGCAATCGGAAACATTTTGGAAATACTTTCTATCGTGGCTTGATCGCAAAGAAGGCTCCCCAATACAACGACGAATTTGCGAAGCACAGCTACACGAAAGACGAGATTGCTACGCAGATTATGGGCACCATCCACAGGCTCGGCGGACGGTTTCTGATTGTGGATGCTAAAACTGGTGATGTTAGCGAGCAAAATTACGACGCAGCCAAAGTGAAGGTGAAAGTAGCGCTCTCTATGGAGAGACACTACGCCGAGTCTAGCAATTCAAGGAAGTGGACAACACAACCAGCCACATTCGACACACCAACCAGCCCTACGACTTGTCCTCTGAAGGTACAGGCGCCAGACATTGCTTATACTCATCGTGGTATGTCGTTCCAGTTTGCTGGAAGTACGAGCAATGCTCGGTCTGAATACCCAACCAATGCTTCGAATGAACAAGAACTACGACCGCAGTATCCTTTTGAGGGTTCATATTCGGGGGATCGCTACATTGATGACCTACGAAGGGCCTCTCACACGCCACTGTTGGTTGGCATGACAAAAGAACTGCAGCCACCTTCTAGGCTAGAACCGCAACAGGATTTCATCATGGATCTCCGAGGGGTCTCCCCCACGCCACTGCCGGTTGACATGACAACACAACAACATCCACATTCTAGGCTAGAACCGCAACAGGTGCCGCTCGAACAAATGACACCCTCTTGGCTGGTACAACAAGGACTGGAGATGGTCGAAATGGAACATCTTCAGCCGGTTTTCCCACGGACGCCCGCCCCTCGGCCTTCTCTGATATCCAGCAGCACCGCACCGTTAAAAGTGTCCAGTGGCGCGCATTGTGGGAAAGTCTTGGATAATATTCACTCTTCACGACCTCAGATCAATTTACAGTCCATGCTTGCCACAGGTCAGGTTGGGCCCAATATCTGGGACGACAGTGGCAATGAAGAACGTCGAGGAACAATGCTAATCGACGACACGGTCGAACCGCTACGGCATGGTATTGCCATCTTTGTAAACGATAAGTTATAGCCTGGACGGTTACGCACATATCGTATGGTCCTCGTGGGAAGCATAGGGTTCTTTTTTTTCAACCCCACCTAACTTGGTCCCTTTCTGTAATATAACGCTTGGATCGCTCGCGTAAAGTCTGTCGTTCTCATCGCTTGCGAGTGCCAACTCAGCCCTAACCGCCACCACAGCGTGTCCAATTATTGCACAGAATAGTGGGCTGATCGTGTGCGATCATCGCCATTTCAATTCTGCATCAAACCCTTCTTCTAACACTCTTCCCTTCCCTTCTAATGAACGGCGCTCTCCCTGCTGCGACTAGAAGCTGGTCTCACTTCTTCGGTACCGTGCTGATGAGACTGCAAAGAAGGAATAGGGAATCGCAAAATAGGGAATCGCAAAATAGAGAATGAATGGAATCGCATCCATATACGGTACAGTGGACAGTAGATCCCCGATTGCCTGGCATCATGGACGCATTGCGATCTCGCTAGTCTACAGTACACCCTTGTTCTGGCCGGCCATGATTGTGAACATAGCTACAAAATACAAGTTGTTAGTGATACTGCCGGTGTGCACGTCCCCAAACCCAGTCCGTAAGCAAGCTCAGGCATGATGACGAGAAAAGTACACTCCGTGGTGTTGGGTGTAATCTCCTACCTCATCACTCACAGATCTTTTTTTGTCTCCCGCATCTAATCTCCTCCTAGCGCCGAGTCGGAGATCTTACCTCACGGCTTGGTAGTCGAATCTTGTGCTTTTCGTTATCTTATATTATAAATGTTATGTACTTTTACAGGTGATACACGCCATGCGGTCGTGTCGCGAGCTTCTTCATTTGCACTTTTCCTTGCATCATTTGTTCCGCTGTTTGTACACAACTATTATTCACCCGAAGTCGCCTTGCCAGCACCGGTCCGCTTAATGGCAGCTTGTCCAGCTGCCAATCGAGCCACGGGAACTCGGAACGGGCTGCACGAGACATAATCCAATCCAACATCGTCAAAGAACTGAATCGACGTAGGATCACCTCCATGTTCTCCACAAATGGATAGAGATGTGTCTGGAGCGACCCGTTTGGCATCAGCCGCACTCTTGCGCACCAAGTAGCCAACTCCTTCTTCGTCAATTGTGACAAAGGGGTCCTTGTCGTAGATTCCGCTCGCCATGTAGTCTGGAATAAATGCACCAGCGTCGTCGCGGGAAATGCCCAACGTCATTTGGGTCAAGTCGTTGGTACCATAGGAGAAGAATTGGCAAAGGCTTGCACCGTCGTCATCGACAAGAGATGCGACTTGGTCAGAAATGAGAGTAAGACGCGGGACCTCCATCATGGTTCCAATCTCGTAGGGAACCTCCAGACCGCGGTCCTTCTTGACTTGTTCAGCTACAGCTCGAATCTGTTTGGCTTGACGTTCGTATTCTTGAATTGATCCGGCTAGTGGTACCATGATGCGCGGGTACGGTTTGTTGTTCTTGGGATCTTGTTCCATGACATCAGCAGCAGCGTTGATAATCGCGTGCACTTGCATCTCGGATAGTTCTGGACGTGTCAGTCCCAAACGGACACCACGAAGTCCCAGCATGGGATTTTCTTCATGCATGCTTTCAATTGCCGACTTGAGGGCATCCACACCCTCGTCACCAAAGCCGACCGACTCTGCCATGGCCTCGTCACATTGTTCAAGACGAGGCAGGAACTCATGTAGTGGTGGATCCAACAATCGAATCGTCACAGGCTTGTCGTTCATGGCTGTAAAGATCTCGCCAAAGTCTTGGCGTTGAAAGTCTCGCAACTGCTCCAACCCTTCTCCCTTGAGAATCCACTTGCGGACGATGGGCAACCGTGCCTTGTCAAAAAACATGTGTTCAGTACGACACAATCCAATGCCTTGTGCTCCCAACTCGGCCGCCTTGGTCGCATCGGGTCCCGAATCTGCATTGGCCATGACACGCATGGCGTCGGCCTCGTCGGCCCACCCCAAGACGACACTTAAATCACCACCCAGGGAGGGTTCGCTCGTGGAGATTTCCGCACCAATCACTTCTCCTGTGGAGCCATTCAAGGAAATCACGTCGCCCGCCTTGAAGGTCTTGCCGGTACTCTTGAACGTGATCGTCTTTTTTGCCAAATCAATATCCATGTCACTGGCTCCACAAATGCAGGGTTTGCCCCATCCACGCGCCACAACGGCGGCATGGCTCGTCATACCACCGCGTTGCGTGAGAATACCCGAACTGGCCCACATGCCACCGACATCTTCGGGAGACGTGTTTTCGCGAACCAAAATGACACTTTCACCCTGTTCCTTGAGCACTTCTGCTTCCGGCGTTGATAGACAAATCTTGCCCACGGCAGCTCCCGGTCCTCCCGGCAGGCCTGTACCGACAATGCTGTCCTTGTAATTGGCCGATTTCAAAACGGCTTCTGGAAATTCAGGATGCAGCATTTGCCGAACATGATCGGGTTCAATCTTCAAAAGGGCATCTTCAGGTGTGGCCAATCCTTCCTCCACCATGTCCACCGCAATCTTGAATGCCGCACCACCAGTACGTTTGCCACTGCGACATTGCAGCATCCAAAGACGACCATTTTCGACTGTAAATTCAACATCTTGCATGTCGTGAAAGTGTTGTTCGAGCTTTTCCACATTCTCCAAAAACTGGGCATAGGCTTCGGGGAGCACTTCCTTCATGCGCAGAATGGGTTCTGGAGTACGAATGCCAGCCACGACATCTTCTCCTTGTGCGTTAATGAGGTACTCGCCGTAGAGCTTGCGTTCGCCGGTACCAGGGTCTCGAGAGAACGCCACGCCAGTACCAGAGTTGTCACCCATGTTCCCGAAGACCTGTGATGTGTCGACAGACAGAGAGAGAAAGGAGTGAGTATCATGATGCAATAGCTTCTATACAAAAGAAACACCGTACTTCTCCTGCTTCCTTTCTTGCTTACCATGGTCTGAATGTTGCACGCTGTTCCAATCAAGTTTGTAATTCCGTTAATCTCACGATACTTGACGGCACGCGCTGCATTCCAAGATCCAAAGACGGCTCGGACACAAGCTTGGAGCTGCTCCATGGGGTCTTCTGGAAAGACCACATTGTGCGCAACGTACACCTCGTGATATTCCGAAATGAGTCGTTTCAAGGCGTCGACCGACAAGTCGACATCGTCAAAGACGCCCTCCTCGTCCTTGATTTGTTCAATCTTTTCTTCAAAGGCTTCATGTTCAATGCCCAACACGACATCACCAAACATGTCGAGCAGACGGCGATAGGCGTCGTAGGCAAAGCGAGGATTGCCAGTCGCCTTGGCAAGACCTTCGACCGTTTTAGCATTGAGACCAATGTTGAGGACCTGTGAGTAGAAGAGCCGATAACAAGTGTGTGAGTTACAGTAGCAGAAGCAATGAGACGGACATCACATATTCACTTCATATTGGATAGTAGTACTTACTGTATCCATCATTCCCGGCATACTGACCGCGGCTCCCGATCGACATGAAAAGAGTAGCGGATTCTCAGCGTCTCCATATTTCTTGCCCATGTCCTCTTCGACGCGTTTCACCGATTCCTCCACTTGGGCCCACACGTCGGCTGGTAGGTCGCCGTGCTGTTGATATTCCTGACACACCAGTGTGGATAGGGTGAAACCAGGAGGAACGGAAATGCCAATGCGAGACATTTCTTGCAACCCCACGCCCTTGCCCCCCACAATTTGCTTATCTGGGGCATCTTGAGGTGCGGCTGATCCACCAAAGGGGACAATGTGGTCAACCTGTAGTAGTGCGTGATGATGAGCAGAAAGAAAAGATTAGTGAGTGAGAGAGGGTTTCAGAAACGACGTAGTTAGTTTGACAGTCAGCAGCATTTCAGCAGTTACGTACCATTTTGACGACTCCAGCCCCGAGGGGTTCGTCATTGCTCACGAGTTTTGTTGTGTCCGAATCGAGTAGAGTCGTGGCGTGAAGGCTGCTTGAATGATGGCTGCTGTGATGGTGACTGCTGGTATCATCCAGAAGACTCGATTGATGTTGAAGCTTGCCCCGACGATGAACGACTTTGGGTGACAGGAAGCCTGCTGCAAAGCCCAACGAGGATGTGAGAAAGGCGAGGGCGTAGGCGTTGAATTTCATCTTGTGTGATTTTGTTTGTAGTTGTTTGTTCAGTTGTTGTAGTGCGTGCTTTTTGTTTGTTGTTTAGCTTGTTGTTGTTTGTATTATGTGCTTCTCGTTTGATGTTGGTGTTGAAATGAGAAGGTGAACTAATAAGTTTTGCGATGAGAAGGTTGAACAATTTGAGAAGGTACGTGCTTGACAGTTGAGCTCGGGTTGAAATTGTGATGGTAAACTTGACACATTGTGTCAATCTGCCAGCAGAAAGTGATGGCCGTTTGTTCACACGACAAAAGTATCTTTTCAATGTCTTTCGCAACCGACGTGGCCAATGGTGGTCGCTAACTACATTGAAACATCCACAAATACGCAGATAAAACATAGAGATGACACACTCGATAGTCGCATGGAGTTGACAGCTTTCAGGTGGCTTTACGTCATCATTGCGTCAAAAGACATCTCTGGATGACATCATTCCCGCCAAAGTGCTGTCACTAACACGAAGTTCCAGAATTCCGGGTGCCCTCCAACCAATCACATCCAAGACGGATGGCAACAAAAAATCTTGCGCCAATCACATCAAGGATGGGGTACAAAACTACTACCTTGGAGATATTCATTCTTCGAGAAGTTGAACCAGCTCCTCTGGGCGGCACCAAGCCAGCTGCTACACGCGCCATACAAGTAGACTATGCTAATAAGGAGAGGTACACGCATGGCATGCATCCTCCTCTCTAGGCTCGTGCACAGCGCGTGCGCGCAAGTCATTAGGAAGTTCAGAGGTGCTATAGGACGAACACACTTGCTATAATATAGCATCCAAGTTCGCACTCCTCGGTAATCATCAATAGAGAGCGGTCTGTCTGCAGAAGGAAGAGCGAGAAAAAAATATGGTCTGTGGTAGTACTCACTAATGGCTTGAGCAGATAAAGAAGGCCGTCTGCTCCGTCTTAAATACAACGACGATAGCATACCAACCCAGCGAAAGTATGAGAATTAGCTAACGTATGGTTCGGATTTGAAAAGTTGATGTTGTGATGACGATTAAATTGGTTTGCATGAGTGAGAGTATCAAACGCATACAACCGAACGTCACTTCTTCGCACGTTGGAAATGCTAGCCCTCGTGTGCGCGGGCGAAAGCCCATTATACCGCGAGCGTCCGCGACTTCATTCGTATCCATCATTATGACAGGCCCATGGGCGTCCCATCCTGGCAAGAGCTTTCGTCAGGACGCCCTCGTAGACTTTTCTGACTTGTTGGATTTACCTCTACCGCTAAATGAGACTTGACGACTAAGCACCAAGCCAGAAAATAACAATCCACCAGAGACTCGGTGTGGGTTTCTTAGCGCTGTCGCTGGCTACCCCAGGGACCGATGACCAGTCATATGTGTGTGCTCTGATGTAGGCTGGCATCCCCTACTTGATGAATTCTCTCATCATTTCGCTGGTTCTTGAGATCCGATGTTCTCAGTCTTTTACCTATCAGGTGTGGATACAGTTGTCCAGACGGACTAGAATAAATCTACAACGTCAGCTTTAGAACTGCATGATGTATGCCATCTTGCGAAAACAAGCGACTACCCGGGTAAACCCACAGTCGTGTTTGATCTTTCCGTCTGACCACGACCAAGGCAGCAGTTTTCGAAATGTTTGTTGGTTGTAGTAGTGCAAACGATGATCTCGTCTGATGATGCTGAACCGAAAAAGGGCGCACCGAAGCAGGACAAGCTTCAAACAAACTGGTACCATCCGTTTATAGTTCGGGTTGTTGACAGCTCTCATCAAGTTGGATATCGGCTCCGTCGGGGAACTAGATGACATGATTCCCAGCGAACTGGGTCTGTTGAGCCAGATGAGTGCATATGACAACAACTTGAGTGATACAGTTCCTTCGGAGTTGTCGAACCTGTCCAAATTGGCGACGCTGGCCTTGAATGCCTTGTCGGGATCAATTCCTTCCTCGCTATGAGCAACGGATCGTGTAATAAGGATTGACTGTGTGCACATGTTGCCTTAAAACAGAACATCCTCAAACATGTGCTTTTCGTAACCACCACAAACTGAATTTAGTAGAAGAATATTACCCAGTGTCTTCACTGTGATGCATTGCGGTACCACTGGGAGATAGATCAGTTCGCTCTTCGACTTTTTGCTACCTAACGACGACCTGCTGCTGACGATCGTGTGTGTTCGTGTCGTCTCCACAACGATTTGCAGATTACACTCGAGCTTCATCCAATTTTGGAAGGACAGCCTCCCAGCTGCGCTTTCTAATTTATTTGCTCACAAATCATATTCGGACCATCGTAGTTGACGAATCGTTGTCATTTGTGTCCGACTTCGTGCCAGTTCCTAATACGCCATGACCAACTGGGCCGAGACTTCTCTCAAACCAGAACAAGCTTTTTCAGTTGAGGCACTCGCGAGGTGATGTTCTGAAGATTTTCATGGCATTCTCGCATCCTCTGCGGTGTGACTCTGTGACCCACGACTGTTGAAAAGGGAGTGTCGCAATTCTTGGGTCGAACGTCAAAGTGTTGGGTTGTGTAGTAGGACACTGGGAGACCGGATTCGTTGGCCCATATTCCCAGAGACGTGTCCTCGCCTTGAGATTCCACAAGATTATGAATGTGATCTGCAATGTACTGCGCCAATGGTCGACTTGCTGCGTGACCGCACGAGCCCAAGGGGAACAGGGGGTACTGTGTTCTATTGTAGCCAAATTCCGCATTCTTTCCAGCAACCTTGACAGGGGCAAATCCTCGCAAGCGTCCCAACACGCTTGGTCCCGTGGCGTCAGCGGTAGAAAGCATCTGTTCCACTAGATCCATCTTCATGTAGCCATCGTCGTCAAGATTGAAAAACCAACGTGCCAAGGGAAACACGGTTGTCGCGTAGAGATATCCTTCCATCAGCTTGCGTGGTAGTGACGTATACGAATCGGGCTTTGACATTACAAAGATATCACGAAACGACCCCATCTCCTGCTCAATGCTATCTGCGATTATCTTGAGGTCGTTTCGAAAACTCAAGCTTTGATTCGTGGTCAGCGGCATAGTGTTTTGATTTGTGGGTGGCTGACATTTGACTAGTAGCCCACCAGCCTCTTGGTCGTAGGGACATTCGCGTCCCAGCACAAAGACAACGTTTTCACGGCCTGACCCCCATGTTTCACGTATCGCTTGTCGTTGCAGAAAGTTTGACCGAGCACTTGGAACCAGAACAACCATGGGTGCGTTGCAATGACGCCGAACGAGCAAAAATTGATCCAAATACCATGATTGATTCGTTATAGAAGAGAGTCTGCTTTTGGCAGCAACATTCTGGACCACTTCGTGAGAGGGCTGATCATTCGCAAGCTGATGCGACAAGAACCCAAAAGGCTGCACAATAACACTCCGAATCTGAGAGATGCAGCAAACGACTAGAACCAAAGCAATCACTTGGTGGTGTCCCGTCCAAAGCCTCGGAATCATATTGATCTGAGATCAAAAGAAGGTTTTGCAGTCTCCCAAGTGCACAGGATACCAAAAAGAAGCGAGAGTAGACGACGAACAACGCTAAGGGATGATCATCGTTCATCATTGCGGCCATAAATAATCTCGAAATCCCAGTGAGCATGGAGCGGCAGCATCTTACAGTCTACCAGGTACGTGTACCGTCGGCCAGCCGTACACTGATCATAATGCAAGGGTTATGGATAATGCGCCGTTGACAGTAGCAAGTACTCCCATAACACTCGTATTCTCATACTCGTACTATCGTGCCTGTTCACTGTTCATTGTGAACGCACAATGGGCGCCATTATGGGCAACGAACGAGGGAAGAAGTACTAGCGGCACAATACGAACGACTAGCCCTTTCAGTGGATGCGCTCCCAAAGGCATGCCCTCGAACTTAGGAAAACCATCAACCCCTCATAGATCTCATTCGTGGGGGAGGGGGGAAACTCTCTTGAAATTTGAAAATGGTTGGTGGAGATTACTTGGAAAGTGAGATGCAGGGAATAAGGGTTCACGTTTGCTTTTCGTAACTTTTCGTGTCTCTACCCCACTTATTTTGTCAAGAATGGTTGTGGGCACACACTTACGAAAAGGGCTTTACGTTTTACGTAGCCCGAATTGCTCTCTACTTTCCACTCCTCCTTGTCGCTCATATCTGCTTCTACATCATGATTATGCCATTTGGGAAACAAAATATAGCTTCCTGTGTAAAGGAGGTTGCCAGTCGCATTTCCCAGCCTAGTTCGGGTGTTTCTTGTTACATGCCGTCGCTGAGAGGAGGAAAGGAGACCGAGAGCACTCACACTCCTCCTCGTCTTTACCCACACAATATGTTGGAAGAACAGCCAGTCCTCTGTTAGACTGCATTGGTCAGTTTATAGACGTCTCACCTCTAGCAGAGGCGTCGATCGGGTAGTTCCTTTCAATGTACTGGCGCCCAGACCATGAAAGGAAGCAGAACGTGTTGCGGTAGCAGAACGTGTTATTGCTGAAACTTAGTAAGCAAACGGCACACTGGTGGAAGTGGGGTTCTCGATCGTTCTCGAACACGATCGTTCTCGAACACGCAACAGCAGACGTCGCACTGCTGGAAGCGGTGCTGGCATGGTCGTTCTCGAATATTGCAAGTATTGCAAGAATTGCTGCTCATCTACGATACATATCAGCACTCTCCTGCTTCTTGTTTCGAAGCCAAGCGCAAAGAACGTGAGGTAACTTTACTACCGTCCCAAGTATGTATCAGGTCGCGTACAGCAAACGAAAAGGGGTTGTGCAACAGACGGCGCACTGCTGGAAGTGGTACTGGCATGCTGGCCGTTCCCGAACATTTCGAGAATTGTACCTCATCTACTATATCTCCACAGCACACGCTCTCTCTCTAGGTCGTGACAGCAAACGAATAGGGACACTCTTTCTGCGACGCCCATGTCGCTTTATACGATCTTACGGTGGACAGTCCACCTGTGTATGATCTACAATGCGGTTTTGCATGCGAGCTTTTGAGCCCACCCCGATGCGAATATAGTACTCATAGTCATGCGCTGTACATGATCACGCCCCGTCCTGGCGCAGGCAGAATTTTCTTCGTGCAATTGTGGTCTTCTCGAAAGCAGCAGCAAACTGTTCGGATTTGTGTCGATACTGCTATGACCGCTCCCGTTAAACACCTCCTTCAACTGTGAATCACACCACTCTAGAAACGACGATTAACGATGGAGCTCCTGCTACTTTGCGGATAAGTATATTAGTCGTGATATCCAGCAAGAGAGTTTGCTCTGCTCTTTCATGTTTGGAGTTCTTTCAACGGCAATGCAGCCAGCTAGATAGTTCGCTAGGCTGACTGCTAAAAGATCGCTGCCATGATCGTACACCCTATGCCATGTAGCTACTAGTTGCTATTCGTAATCTTGCCGATCTGGTGTTCGGGTGAGCATGTGTCCAGTTCTACCTATCGGCATACATACCAACGGGTCATTAAGGGAGCATGAAGCATATTCTTGGAACTTTAAATTGTTGTTTCGGTCGACGAAAAGCGTTGGTATTACAATCGCTACAGTTGTTATTCGTAGTCCTGACTATTTGGTGCTGTTCCGAAATTGTTTCCAGTTCTACCTACACTTGGCACTTGGGCTTCCGAGAGTCATTAAAGAGGGAACAGGAAGCATGTTCTTGGAACAATACGTTGTTGTTTCGGTCAACGAAAAGTGTGGGTAATCGGAGTTCAGCAACAGCAATGGGAATGCCAACGAAGATATCAGATGGTATCTGATATGCCTAGAATCATCTCGCCGGCATAGTAACAATAGATAACCAGCGCCATGCGTACACGGACGGGGACAAAGTCGCGTTTTCGGCCATGACGCGACAAACGACGGGTCACGACAAGGCCATCTCAAGAATAGATGGCCTCGATTCCCCTTGTACACTGGTTCATCCAGCAGGGTGTGGCTTAAATATCCTGGCATGTCTCAATATTGTTGTAATCGGTCGTGACCCCCTTCGTGCCTTCGTGACCCACTTGGTCGTGACTTTGTTGCAAACCATACGAATGCTTCAGCTCACAAAACCGTTCGCACTATGTATGGAAAGACTTTCTTCGCCCTAGCTCTTCTTGGGATTTCTGCCTTTGCCTCTTCGCTTGAAGATCGCAACGAGAACTACACCGACGAGAAAGACGACCTCTTCCTCCACTCTGGTCGCATGTTGCTCAACGGCGAAGCGCCGCTTTGGTACGATCGCATCAAAGAAGAAGACACCACGGGAATCCTCAAGAGATGCTGGAGAAAGACTGTCGCTCCAGTAGATGGGTCGCGTTGTGGTAAGAGGGAAAAGATTTGCTTCTTTGGTACTCAGGATTGCGATGGACTCGGAGCTCACCCCGAGACCAGTTGCTATTGCGATGGTGCTAATCCTGGAACTCGTACTTGGTCGTGCAGTGATGCGACCTGTCCCGCGTTTCCTGATCCCGAGAAAACCGGTTGTGCTGTACCTGGTGAAGAGATTGATCATGGCAATGATGTCAGTTGTCCTGTCGTTTCGCCGCTGAGCGCTGGCGGTAGCTGTGCTGCTGAACTGGAGGGAGTCAGCTGCGAATATGGGCAAGACAAATGGTAAGTTACAAAGAGAATACAAAGGCACGTGTGAAATGGGGTTTCTCTAACTAATCTGCTTGTTTCCAGCTGTGGTCAATGCTACTCGGAACACCGCTGCAGTTGCCGTGGAGGTCAATGGGGTTGCTCTTTTACAGATGGTTGCACGGTTTCACCCTGCACAAACGACGTATTTGTGTTTGTGGCGGTGGCGGGCTCTTCTGATACAACTTGCATCGAAGCTCGCACCAAGCTCTTCAAGACTTACCCGGGTATGACTGTACTCTGCATTAACGAATCCGATCCCGGTCCTACTGATGACGACAACAACCGTTGGGTTGTCGTGATGGATGCTAATGGCATTGTGACAAACATTGTCATAAATCGCTACTTTCCTTGCCCAGAAACCAAGACCAGCACACCATGCCAAGGTAGCCAGCACTGTACTTTCACGACCCCTCCAACAAACGACGGAACCGTGTCTTGCACGGGAACAGAGACGTGCACATGCTCGGCAGGTGGATGGAGCTCTTGCGATATCAGTCGAAACTGCGAGCTTGTTACTACTCCGTAAGCAGCGGGTACTCGCCTTTCCTCCTCACCGGTCTAACCACAAATTCTATCGAGTAGAAACTGAGAATAGCGCACGTAGACATGTCCCTAAATAGCTAGTACTATTCAAGTCCATTAGACGGTTTAGACGGCAGGTCGAGCCTCGGTGCCAGTTGCAAACACCGCCGCCTACCGCTACGACTCTAGCTACCACAGTTAGCTGTCTCTAACGGTGCGGCAAAAAACGGTCAGACGGCGTTTGCGAAAAATTTACTTAGTTCACTCCTTACTGTTTCAGGTTTTTGATTATCCCGAATTAGCGTTTTAGTGTAGTACATTCCCGTGTGGTGAAAGTGACAGCAAACACCCACAAGACTCAGAATGATCCTCCAAATGCTCCCAGCGGTTGCGGCCTTCCTCCTCATTCCCCTTCATGGTTCTGCGTTCGTCGGCGTTGGCCGCAGTCTCCCGGCAGCTTCGTCGCCACCAACTCTGAGACAGAGGCAGGCTGGTTCCTCCTCGCTCTTGTTCGAAAAAAAGCCGAACAGTCTCGAGCATATGGAGCCGCCTCTCACTTCCAAAATCGAAGAGCTCGAGATTCGTCCCTTTCCCCAGAAGGAGAAGCTCGTGGATCGCGATCGACGCGGCTACGAGCCCGCTGACGGGATCTTTGTCGATGTGGAAGGGGCCCTATCTCCTGAGCTCATGAACGAAATGAAGGAAAAGGTCATGTTGACGGAGATGACATACAGGAGGATCACACCACGCCTTAATTACAAGTTTACTGTCTATGGTCAG
>JAVCKV010438840.1:0-12311 GCA_032274145.1 Herpochondria borealis | reverse complement strand
GAAATCCTCGGTTGGATATTCGATGGCGTCCTCCGAACAATCAAACTGCCAGAAGACAAAGTAGACAAGATCCTGGCCAGCATCAAGGAAGCGCGACGACAGCAATGGATGCCTCGGAAAGCATTCGAATCCCTTCAGGGAAAACTCCAGCATGCCACCTTGGGACTCCCAGAAGGACGCAGCCTCTTGGGACCATTTGACAGAGCACTTGCCACCGCTAACCACTGGAAAAAGACGGTACAAATCCACCACAGATCACCGTTGGATACAGCATTGGTGGATTTTGCCCTCCTCCTCAGAACCATGCATGGCAATCCAACCCACTGCAAACAGTTGGCCCCCGGCCGACCGGGGTACCTCGGATACGTCGACTCCTGCATATCTGGAGTGGGCGGGGCATGGCTACCCTGCACGAACGAGCTCGACCCCACAGTTTGGCGTTTCGAGTGGCTAAAGGACATACAGGACAGAGTGGTCAGTTGGACGAACCCATCCGGCACCCTCATCATCAATGACCTTGAAATCCTACAATTCCTCGTGAGGATTCCTTGTGCTCGAAGAACTCGTGGGACCCTTGACAGCCACATGAACACATTGCCATCTGGTGCGACAACACCTCAGCAGTGAGCTGGATCAGAAAAATGAAGTCAGCCCGCTCTGCGGTCAGGCAATGCCTAGCCCGCATCCTGTGCCTCCAAATGAGCCTGCATCAAATCTCCCCACTCACGGCACTGTCCATCGCCGGCATCAAAAACGAGCTTGCCGACATCGCCTCCACATCATACATGAACAAGGTCCCACAAACCTGTCGCACAGAAGCAGGTTTCCTCTTACACTTTAACTCCACTTTTCCCCTCCAACAGAAAACACAATGGCGACTGGCAACACTATCCACCAAGATATTTTCTCTCGTCTGCTCCGAATTGCAACTAGAGAAGCCGAACTTGGCGTCGTGGAAGCGACTTCCAACAAAGTCATCAAGTATTGGAACCATTGGCAGCAACTCTGCCACCGAAATAACGTGGACCCCTTGCTCAGACATAGGACAAAAACCGACAGCGCAATAGAAGCCGAACTTGGCATCGTGGAAGCGACTTCCAACAAAGTCATCAAGTATTGGAACCATTGGCAGCAACTCTGCCACCAAAATAACGTGGACCCCTTGCTCAGACATAGGACAAAAACCGACAGCGTCAATGCGCTCATGGCTTATGCTAGATGGGTGCGGGAAGGTCATGCAGGCAAAGGATGACAAGTTCAATGTGGCACCGTCAGCGGCGCGCTTTGCGCCATCGGCTTGAAATTCGAGATGGACAACCCAACCACTCTACAAGTCGGGCACGGAAAAGAGGTAGTACTGGAAATGCCTGAGCATGCTGCTTGAAGCCTACAGACGGGATGACCCACCACCCCAACCCAAACTTGCCGTACCAGTGGCGGTTGCCCATCACGCGCATCGCTACGCTCAAACAGCGTTCACGGCAAAGGCGGAGGCAGTTGGCGACTTGACCACCATCACCTTCTACTTCCTCCTGTGAGTGGGCGAATACACTTACAACTCCTCCAAAAAGCGACGACGGACCCAACAATTCCGAGTTGCCGACATCACCCTTCGTGCCAACGGCCACGTCATACCGAACACGCCCCCCCATCTGTCCTCCTACAGCGACAGAAGCAACACTGAAAATTTCCAACCAGAAAAACGGAACACGGGGACAACTCATTCACCACCACGCCCCGGTGGGCGTCACCGATAGTCCCATCTCCGCACTCGCCCACCGCATTGCCCATATCATGGCGCACACACACGATGCAACCACGCCAAGCTCAGCGATAGGACACTCCACTTGTGGCAAAGCCTGCTCGAACCAATCGATCCTGTTGATAGTTCTTCGCGAAGTCGACATTCAGTCGGCGTTCCAGTTCATCGATGTGCTTAGGAATTCTGGCAAAGCGATCGTAGATTGGTGGGCGAGTGGCCGCGTTTACAAACCAGTCAGCTCGCATCCAGCACAGGTGACTTCCGGAAAGATGGTCAATTTGTTCGTCTAGATTCGCCAGCCTGGAATCGTCGCCGTTGTGATAGTGAACTCCGTATGGGTACTGGTCAATCAGCCATGTCCACGTGGCGGCGTCCCAGCCAAGTTGTCGCAGGTCGATACGGAAGACCGTTTGTTCGGCGTCAATAAATGTGGGGACATAGATGTCTGGTTCGTAGCTAAGACTGTTGATCGCCTTGCTGAACGCCGCTCGATAAAGTCGAAGATCCAGATCGGCGACTTCTGCGTAATTGTTGTTCAGATGAGTCAGTGTGAAGTAGCGGAAATACTGGCGTTCGTCGCGAGACGCCTGAGACAGGTCGGTGTGAATGTCTGTGATGACGCTGCTGTACGGTTTGAACGGTCGAACCTCTCGCTGAACCTGAGGAGCTCCCGCGTCAATCCATTGCTGCAGAACCGTTTTTTCTTCGGCCGTCAGTGCTGGCACGCCAGAATCTTCGGGAGGCATTTCATCCGATTCGATGCGCTGCCACATCGGTGATTCGCCGTGGTCGCCCGGAAGCACATAACCTTCTGACAGAAGTCCGCCAGAGTCCATCACGTTAAACTGAGCGCTGCCATTGAACCGCTCGCCGTGACATCCGTAGCACTTGGCCTTCAGGATTTCAGTTCCTCGAGTAGCCAGCTGCAGAAGCTCGTCGGCCTGCAGTGAACAGGCGCTCAGTGCAAAGATGGTGGCAGCTACAGCGAAGTGCCTGATGGTAAAAGCAAATGACGGAAAGCGGTGCGATGTCATGGCGCATCTTTCGGGAACTGGTTATTGAAAACAGACGTCGTTGCCTGAGAACGGGGCGAACAGGCGGCTGCCACTAACAGATCGTTGCTGGTGAAGTAGCCCCGCCTTTTTGCGACCAAAACATCAATAAACAAAAACCATGCCGAAATCGACCGCCTGACTGACTTCTCGTCAAGTTCGTAGTTTGTAAGCAAAATAACAAGCAGAAAATCACCAAACCCGCTTCCCGTTCACGATTCGTTATCGCACCGATCACCAACCAGGCCACCACAATGACGACAGCTGATTCGATTCGATGTCAGAGAGGAAGGCCCGGCAGTCTGAGGTTTACGGAAAGCCGCGTAAGACCTTTTCAAAGGTCCTTGCCGATAGAAAACCAATGCTCGGACATCTCAGAACCGCGAAAGAGGCCAAAGCCGCGAAATGAATCCCAACCAACGATCACGCCTGGGCATGGCTGTCTCGCTGCACAAACAAGCAGGCAGGGCCGAGTCCCGCGAGCCCCGGCGTCCGCGATTGAATCACATCTCCGGTCATCGGGTGCCATGCCCTCGCTTGCGTGGGCATGCGACACAACGGGTTACGCGCAACTCAGGCAACAATGCCCCGGATGAACGTCGATACAAAATCCATGATCCGATCCAGTACGCGTTTTCGAGTCGGCCCACGTTCGGCCAGTTTTAGGGGGCGGATGATCAGGTCGACGATGTCCGGGTCGGGTAGCGGTTCCTGGCCCGTGTAGACGTAGCGGTCGATCATCTTTTTTAGCTTGTCGGCATCCAGCTGTTCTTCTTTGCACAGTCGATCGGGCGATTCCAGTCGCTCCTTTGTGTCGATCGCTTCGACCTTAGTGTCCAGCTTCGTAGGGTTGCCGTCTTTCGGTTTGTACTTGCCCACGTATTCGACCACGAACTTCAGCACGTTTTCGTCTTTGATCGCATCGGTCATCACGTACGAATGCAGCTTTTCGTGAAACAGTTTCTTGGTCGTGTGTTTCTTTCCGTCTTTGGTCAGACGCGGATGAGTTCGAGGAGTGGTTCGAATGAATAGATGGCAGCTCGACTACCTGCTGCTGGCCTGGCAGTCTTCAACAGATTGCGTTCGTCAGCCAATAGTGCATTCGTGAAGCGGTTGACGGTTGCGGGTGGAATGCCCGACCGCTTGCAGATTTGTTGGTTTCTGAACACTGGAGTCGTGAACACGGCGTCCAACAGCGAAATTGCGTGCTTGGAGCTGGTGATTTCAGAGAACACACCTTTCATATTCTCGTATCTTAACTCGCCTCGTTTCATTAAAAATGATAATTTATAAAAAGTTAGTACGGCATTAAAGGGATACTTAAGCAATAAGATTTTAAAATGGACGTTTTATAACGAAATGTTGTGTGGAGTGGATATTTACACTGAGAAATGCAATTTTCCATGAATTCGGCAAACCGATCTTCAACTGATTGAAGAATTGTTTAAAAATTTTTAAGCAAAAAATCTGGTGAATTGAATCATCTAAGTAACCAGAGATTAAAATCAACCGAGACGTTGTTAGTAGTGGCGAGCGAACGCAATAAAAGACTAAAAAATTTTATATTTTTATTTAATAAATAATAGCCATAGAAGGTAACCTATTTTAAGGATAGCCCTGTAAAATAAAATTCAAGTAACAGGAAAAATTGAACTTCTCCAGACAGAATTGGATGGCTCAATTATGCTTTGGGGGGAGGGGAACAGTGATTGGGGGGATTTTCTGTCATCACATCTTTTTGCTTCAAAGAAACAACTAACTGTAAATTAGATTTAAGCTTCCGATGACACTTCATAGATGATAATGAGAGACATCTTGTTTGTATTGGAGTACAAGTGTGCATCACTAAAACCGCAACAGCACTGGCAAAAACAGTACAATTCAATAATCACTGTACGCCTGATGAGCTGATTACTATTTTAAACAGGCACAATATCGTTCTTGAATCGTTGTTGATGCATGATGTTGAAAAGTTCTATTTTTATTTAGATACTGATTTAACTCAACAACGACTGTCTTAACTTGTTCTTTTATTTGCTCAACAAAATCTTTAGGGTGAAATGCCGTAATACCATCAATACTCCCAAAGTAAATGGTACCATTTTCATCTTGAAAATGGGAAATTCGATTAAATTCATGCGATGATATACCATCTTTGGGTAAATATGCTCTTTGTTCATGAGTTGTTTTATTGAATTGAACGATTCCATTTTCTGTACTCAACCATAAAAAGCCAAAGTCATCTGGATAAACAGCATGAATAACATTGGCATCTGTATGTGGTAAGGTGAATAACTCAGATTGTTGCGTTTCTGGTGTCCATTGTATAACTCCCTTACCTGATGCAGCTAACCAGTAAGTTTGATTTTTTTCATTAAAATAAAAATGTCGAAAATCATCGGCGGGAAGGTAATATTCTCCTTCTCCACCTGACCAATATCGAGCAACAATCCCTTTTTTAAGGTTCATTTCATATAAACCAGAAGTGGTACACAACCATATATTACCATCCTTTTTTTGAGAAAAATGATAAACAGTACTTGTTTTGAGTGCTTCAAATTCATTGTATTGAACAGTATGTATTTGTTCTGCTTTAGGGGCGAAAGCATTTAAACCTACATGACTATACCAAATCCAACCGTTTTTGTCTTCAAAAAGAGACCAAACTTCCTTCTTTTGAAACTCATACTTTTTTGTTTCTTTTGTTTTAGGGTTGAGTTTGGTTAAATAGAGTGGAGTACAAACCCATAAATTATTTTCACTATCTTTTAATGTCGATAGACCACTATCAAGTATTGTATCGAAAGAAGATAAAGACTCTGAAGCCTTATAAACCCCTAAGGCAGAATTAAAATATACATCATTATCTATTTTCGTAATTCCTCGAAAGCTTTGATTTTTTAAGAATTGTTTAAATAGATTCTTTTTTATCTCTATCTGATAAAATCCTCTGTCTGAGGTAAGCCAAATCATTTGGTTATCAACAACGACTCTTGTATTTGTTTTATGCTCAAGAGCAAGTTGATGATATAAATCCCCTTCAGCATTAAATAAAATTCCTATAGCTTCTTTAGTACTCCACCAAAATGCATCAAGTTTTGGTACATAACAATTTCTTGAACGTGCTATACTAAAGATATTATTGTTTAATTCTATTGAGGGACTCTTGGATATCTTAACCTTTCCGTCTTTTTGAATTCTAATCAGTTTATACTTACCCACTGGCCTGCCTGTGCATTGGAATTCTGTTATTCTTGTTGGGAACACCGCGATACGTTCGACATCCACCAGCGGGGGATCTCTTCAATCAATCCAAATCGGCCAAAGCACGACGCGCCAAGCAAAAGATGTTGGCTTCCGTCGAATCGTCATCCGACACTCCCTCCATTCCCCTGACAACAATCTTTCGCATTTCGTCATTGATCATTCCCTTCAACATTGCCTACTCGCAAATGGCGACCACCTTTATTGTACAGGGCACCGTCATGAAGAAGGGCTTTGGCTTTATTGACGCGTCGACCATGAACAATGCGGATGCTGTGGCGGTACTCTTCTTTGGACATGTGGTGGGATCCTACTTTTATCCTGCGCTGGCACGACGCAACATTAAGATACAGACGACGTACAAATTTGCGATTGGGTCTATACTGGGCGCCCTGGCGATTGCATGGGCTCTCTTTGTCGAGTATTTGATCCATTCGACCTACAACAGTACTGGTGAACAAGTCAGTATCATGTGGCAAGCCTTGGCGTATATTTTGATTGGTTGCGGAGAGATCTTTGCCGTGTCGGCTGCCTATGAAGTAGCCTTTACGGCCAGTGCACCCGAGACCAACAAGTCATTTTCGAACCGAAAGTGAGGATTCTGCACCTGGAATCGTACTGCCTCCAACAAGGTCCAATAGTATCCATTGGGTGTAGGTGGTTGGTGATTGTCCACCATGGTTCGAGTGACGTCGAGCTGATTGAAGAAGGTACATGGAACCTGAACACAACTCACTCCTACTCCATCGCGGTACATATGGATGCATCTGCCTGGAGGAAACAGTACCACTTTTTGCCGTTCAAGCCCCCTTTCCCGCATACGCTTGGCGCTTCTAGCCATCTGCTTCGCAAACCAGCCTTCAAAATTCCTCTCTTTGCTTCTGGCAGCAACATGGGCATGTTCGTTTGAATTCGACTTGCAAGCTACAGCGCAAGGATAATGGAACGAATCGGTGAGAAGAGTTGAGAGAATACGCCGCACGAACGTTGGGGCGATTGGCAACGGTGGGCACTCATACTTGTGCGTACCTCATGAACGTCCTCCATTGCATACTCAGTGTAGTCGAATTCCAGTAAATCAATGAACATGTTCACAAGGATGGGGCCGGACATTCTCGAAATCATATCAGAATCATTGACAACAGTAGTGATCTTGCTCTTCCACCGTTCGCTCTGTTCTGCATCCAGTACGGGTGGGCTACCAAAGCAAATGCAATGGGCCTCCACCGAATCTGAGAGATTCTCATTGAATTCAATACATGCTATAGAGGCCGTAGCCGCTCCGAGCGAATGCTACGAGTGAAGAAAATGGCAACAACAACAAAGTCAGATACACCACAAGAAAAGAGCACGAATTGGCAGCAGCTCTCGCGTCATTGTCACTTCCAGGAGATCATCCAGAATAGCGCCCGCACAAGCCAGTAAACTTACACCCACAAAGGTCAGTCGGACCTTTTCACGGCCAGAAGCCTTCAACAAACGTAGAATCAGGTCCTTGTGTTTGTTGTATATATTCAATCCAGATTGGCAGATGCCGTGATGCGATTTGCCATCCCGATAGTCACCGCTTTCGAGCATCATATCAGTCAGGTAATCGCATATTGTCATCGTCCCACGGATCGAGAGGAGCAAGTCCAGGTACTGAGGCTTCTTGGCGCTGTCATTCAAATGGAAAAAGCTTGACTTTCCGTCAAAAGCAGTTTCCTCGTCCTTTTTCACAGCGAGATAGTGTGCTGGCATGTACGGTTTCGCTGCTGTCAAACAGTACACAAGCTCGTACTTTGGCCCTTCATACTTGGAGAGTGCAAACTTGACATCTTCCACAGTGTGCACGAACGAAGCTTGGGCCAGATACAAGGCGTCGTTGAGCCCGAACAGTGCGTCCATCGGTACACGCGTCATCTTCCGGTGCTGTTTTTGTTTCCATGAAAAGTTTTTCTTTCTATCTTCCGCCTGGATATAGTATGGAAAACTGGCTGCATCCAATCTATGGAATGGAATCGTCCCGAACGCTCCACCCAAGTGTCGACAAGCTTTCAGAACGACCTTCATCCAGTTCTCGGAGGAAACGCCACCATTCATCGTTGAAACTGGTTTTGATTCCATCATTACACCACTTTCACCTCGATTTTCCTGTGCGAGACTGACAGCTGTCCGCATGACTGCCGACACTTGCTCTTCCTCTTCTTCCGTGCCGTCGCCCACAGACAGCTGGGGAGCACCAAAGACGGACTGCACAAACGTGTCCCAAGAAACCCTTGGTTTTGCAGTATCTCTCTCATTGTTTGGCACATTCGTTTTGTCATTGATATCCCAAAGTGCCGTCAATGAGTGCTTGGGACGACCACAGTGACCTCGTCGATCAGAATTGTTTTCGACAACATGATCGTTGTTGTTATCATCTACTGTCAGACTTCCGAGTAGTATCTCAATCTTCTTGGCATCATCCGAAGACGATGGCGAACTTGGAAATGCTTGAAACTCTTGCGTCATGGTGACAGGCTGTTCATCTGGCTTCTGGACGTGCGACTAGCTAGCAGTGGATCCAAAAAGAAGCACGTGGTGTTGTTGTTGTTGTAAGATTCGATGAGCCATATCCCTAATGGCATTAAACAAAAGGCGCGAAAGCAATCTGGATCTTTTTCTCTTTTCCTACACGAGCTGTAGTTACAGAGACTCAGCCATTGGCCATTGCCTGTCCGACCTAGTCGAGCGATAAGACACATGGCCCGAAGACAAAGGCAAAATTGATGTTGAGAGTGCTTCATGCTTGGATGATAAAGAATTCAAAGCTCGGGTAGTAGAAATGGATTCGTTGCTGACTGCTAAGGTGCCCTTGCAATTCTCGCTCTCAATCACAACATCGCCCAAAGTTGTGTACAAAAGAAAGCTGTGCAGTTTTAATGCCGTTTTAATATGTCCATGCAGTAATTGGTTTTTGTCTAAAGTAGGCTCAAATGCAGCATTTGCATTACATTGTGCATGTTACAATAAGCACTGCCCCAGTTCAGTCATTGAATTGCTACTGAAAGAATATGCATCACCAATCACATTGGTATCAAGAGTGAAATCTGAGCTACATAAATGGGGTGTTATAGGGTTACCACTTCATCACTACTTGTCAAGAACATCTAACATTGATATCGACATAGTTAAGATGCTGGTTGAGGCAAACCCCCAATCTATGCTCAGTGCTGACGTTAGTGTAACACCACTTCATGTCATTCTATTTAATCAAAGTGCCAACAACCTAGAAGGCATTCTTGGGTGTCTATTGAAGTTGAGCCCATTATCTATACGTGTTTTGGACGGAGATGGTAGTACTCCGCTTCAATTGGCTTGTTATAACAAACACTTTACATTAGAGGTAGTTCAGATGTTATACAACGCTTGGCCAGAAGCACTAAGAATGGGTGACATTGATGGGTATCTCCCTATTCATCAGCTTTCTCGTAATCGGAAATTAGAAGAACCCGTTGCACTTTCTGTTCTACGATTCATGATAGGCATCGACCCTACATTGGTAAGAGAGGTTGATGAAGACTGGTATCTACCAATTCATTTTGCTGTTTGTGGAATGTCAACTGGATTCTGCAAAGTTCTAATCGATGCATACCCAGATTCTCTTAGAGTTGGAAGAACAAACGCTGGTAGGTTGCCAATCAACGTGGGATACTACAACGAAAGAGCTGATGCGGTTGATACAATTCAGTATATATTAGAACTTTATCCAGAAAGTACCAACGTAAGGGATGGGGAAGGGCGGTTGCCTATCCATGGTGCAGCTCGACTTGGAAGAACACATATCATTGAATTATTATTAAAACATGATCCTGACATGGTATCAAAGACGACAAATAATCACTGTCAACTACCATTGTATATAGCTTGTTGTTGTTGGCGCGTAGAGGCAGTCCAAGTATTATACGATGCCTTTCCAGAAGCCACTTGGGTTCGTAATGGTAGTGGAAGGACACCGCTTGAGCTCGTAAGTTACAACTGTGGTATTCAAGTGGTAGGTAATCAGCTCAGTAGCAGCTCGACCATTGTAAACTTCTTGCAAGCACAACAAGCATACGCTCAGAAAGCAAAAGATATGATAGTTATGACAACACCAGATAACAATGGTTGGTTACCTCTTCATCATGCATTGAAGGATAAGGCTCCTCTCGGATCTATCAAGTTACTGTTGAAGGGAAATCCATCAGCTCTACTAACTACCGATTACAAGATTGCCTTCCCACTACATATTGCTTGTCAGTTTAGTTCGGTTAAAGTTGTCAAGTATTTGGTAGAGCTCCTAGATGTTAATGGACGTATATTGGAACATTGTGACACGAACAAAGATTCTATACTGCACTATGCATGCTGTGGAGGCAACTGTGAAGTAGTAAAGTACTTACTGACAAATCACTCCTCATTGGTAGCATCGGTGGTGGCTAATGAGAAAGGTGAGCTGCCTCTACACTTATTATGCGAGTCGGGTAAAAACGAGGTCGATATTGATAGTAAAGAGCAGAGGTTGATATCTGCTGCTAGAGAGTATATTGAGACTATCTGGCTAATGCTACTTGCTGACCCAGAAGCACTCATGTCTTAGTAATGATATAGTAGGTGATCTAATATAGATTGAGCTACTAGAAGTTACTCTACTCTACTCCCGTCGGTCTGGCTTTTCTCACTGACATAGAAATAGAAGATTCTCTAGACCTATACGACCATATACTACCAGAGTTTAAGTTCCACTGATATGATTCCGCCACTACTCTCACTCTCAACATATTTACCATACATCATGACCCTCTACTAATAACACATATATAATCTCTTTCCATACAATTCAAATATCCAATATTTGATCATATGATTGGTATCCCCACAAATATCCTCTCTTCTACTACTTCTACCGTCATTCCTAGGCACTCCTAGCTAGTACTGGTCTCTTCTCTTCGATACTGATACTTCTTCTTCGAATCCTTGGTTTGAGGGATGTCATATTCATATGTTTGCCATCATTGGCGTTGGGTAAGATAAGAATAAGAGTAAGAGCTGGAAACTCTGGAAGTAATGTTTTGGGTTTCTAATGTGTATGATAGGCTCATGATGATGCATTACAGGGGTAGTAAAGCCATCATCATTTCCATACTCTGCTCCTCCAATGTTGATAGCAGGTTGTGCCAGTGTATCGTTGTCATTGTTATTGTTGATAGATGGTCGTGTCATCGTCGTCAGGTCGTCAGATTGCAATTGCAAATGCGGCATGCGATAGGGCTTGGGCTGAACTCTCGCAGCTAAAGAATCTTTACTACGGCTACTTGATTCTAACATGGGGATCATCATGATTGAGGTCATATTGATATTGTTGATTTGGTTGTCTATTGCAAATAATGAGCAATATAGAGGAGTAGGAGTTAGGAGAAGAAGAAGGGCAGTGCTGAGCGGGGCGGGGCAATTGAGAGATGGTATCTTCTACACTCCAGCAAACTACAAAATCGCAATCAGTGCACCCTCAACAATCAATAACTCTCAACTCCGCAGTCCGCAACCATTCTATCTCTATACAATATACTCCACCGCACGGCCATCCTATCCTATACGTGCCTCTTTACTACACGCTCTATAATATCCTCATCTTCAATCTACGCCGCCGCCATGTCAAATCTCAAACCAAATGAAATGCTACTGCGCCGCCACCGCCTGGGGCGCCGCCGCCGCCACCACCAGAGGCGCCACCGCCACCTGGGGCAGTGCTGCCGCCGCCAGGGAGGCCACCAGTACCGCCGTGATGGCCAGCAGAGTGAAAGGCGTCGTTGTCCTGTCCAGTGTTGCGGCGTGTGTTAGTCGTAGTTTCCGGTGGAGGGCTTCCGTGATGGCCAGCAGAGTGAAAGGCGTCGTTGTCCTGTCCAGTGTTGCGGCGTGTGTTAGTCGTAGTTTCCAGTGGAGGGCTTTTTGCGCCTCCACCTGCAGTGTTAAGTGACGCAGTGTTGTCACCGTTGCTTGACGCTGTTGCTGCTGTCGACGACGATGGCCTGTGGTGTTGTTCTCCTGCTGCTGCGGCCGCCGCTGCAGCACCGCGCGTTACAATGGTGCTCATCATGAGCTTAATTAGCGCAGAGGAAGCGTGTTCATTTCCAGTATTTCTAGGCGAGAAAAGAGTAGGATAGAGTCGCTATCGATAACGTTGATTTTAATTGTGTTAGTTGTTGATGTGATTATTAATTGTGAGCGAGCGA
>JAVCKV010438729.1:0-12312 GCA_032274145.1 Herpochondria borealis | reverse complement strand
TTTGTCTGGTTGTACCAGTTTTCACAAACCGACTACATCCGTTGATACACCAGCCATCATTGGCCGACTGTACCTGTGTTCTCATAACTTCGCAACATTACATCAATCATTAATACTGTTAATCTCTACAGAAGCCCTTCATCCTAAGCGACGAACCGTGCTTCAATTCGCGTATCTCGACACAATCATTGTTTTCTTGGAAGGTCTTGTCAACTCCCTTCTGTCCTCCTCCTCCAATCCCAAACCGGCGCAGCCCAACCAGCTTATGTAGCGGCTGTGCGAGCGCCCAAGGCGCGGCTGGTGGACCAGACCGGTAAAATGGAAAAATACCTAAAAAACTAACTACACAGAGTGCCACTTTACAATAACAGTATCCTAAAAACTGCATAGTGAACTATTTTAGATCCCCAGGGTAGTGCACCATAACTGCGCAACCATAGTACCCAATAAAAAGAACCACCCAACCCGACCAATCTGCAGTCATACCACTCTAGAGTAGCGAAATGGCACAGTGGTTAGGTTCTTACAGTACCTCTGATTGTACCTGACCGGAGTGGCGGAGTGGCAAAGTAACAGCCGATTCCGACTACCCGATGTGGGGCTTGCACCTGTCCATTTCCCGTCGTAGGCACGCGGCGCCCTTTTTGCCTTTTTCCGTACAAAAACGGTGGGAGCTACGCGCTCGCTAGCAGATTAGTTCTTCTTGTATACGTTTAGTATGCTACTGTAGTACTGCAGATGGTTCATACGGCCATCGATAGTGATGTACGAGGCGTCCGTCTCGACTTGGAATGGTTTGTTAAAGCCGGCGAAACCCTGCACTGGTGAAGTGGTGAGGGCTGTCTTGAGAGTTTAGAAGGAGAATTTTTCCTGCTTCTTCTAGACAAAAGAAACGTTAAGCTAGTTGAGGGCATAGAGAGGCGAAAATTCTTGCAAATTTTTGAGTAAACCGGCGGTTGTAGCCCGTCATGCTAAGGAAGCACTTCGCTACTTTTTTCGCGGTATGGGCTGGGGCGTCACGAACAGCGCTAATATTTTTGGAGCACGTACAATTGCAGTCTACGGAGATGAAATGGCCAAGAAAGCCGAAAATGCCGACGTAGAAGTGGCATTTCTTTACTCGGAGAGCTAGCAAGCATACCTTTTCAAAACCATTATTCCCTAGTTGTGTGTGTGAATTTACTTTCCTTTTAATTGTTCATATTCTTTTAAATTACGAAACGGGTGGTGAGTGCACCACGAAGCGGAAGCAAATGCAATGCAGAGGGCTTCAAGTGCTCGCTCACACGTGTCACGCTCCTTCAAATCCAGCGTCCGACTTACCCACAAACCAACTGTAGCACGCATATACCCCTTTTTATACGCGCGCTTTAAAGCTATTAGAGCTTATATGGTGTAAAGAACAGATCTCCCGATCTATACTTAATTCTGGTACAAATAATATTCACATTGCGCTCTGGAAAGGGTAGCCTTCTCTGCGCATCTCGCAGCACTACGTTTTAATTGTAGGATTTATTCCTCCTGACTGACGCGCAGGTTGCAAGGGCGACCGGATATCTTATAAAGAGAGGATTGAAACGTTAATTTCGACCAGGATAAGACCCGGATCTCACAAAAGATCAGATTCGGACTGTCTACTCGGTCAATCTAAACGAATATTGGCAGCTTGTCTTCTGGACATGAAGAAAGAAGGGCCTCAGAAAGTTCACGGTTCACATTATCTTCCCACACCAGCGACGTCCGATAGTGCTCATAAGGACGTTATGGCCTTCAAACCGAGAATGTTCCGATTCAAGGAACATCACTTCAAAGCACGACTAAACTCATTCTGGTTTACTCGTACAAAAAGTTGCTTCTGTTGTATTTAGTGGTGTTGATAATGTGATGAGCGCTGTTTTAGCAATTTTAGAATATGACCAACAGAATAAGAATAAATTTAAAACGTGTATTTCTTATACTAGAAAAGATTAAGCAAATTTTCGAAAGCCCTTGTCCGATTTTCGAGAATGAACAACGGCTGAAACTTTCGAAAAAATCTGGAAAAGGTTTCTTGTTTTATATATTTCTGTTTCTCGAAAGGATCGCTCAAGTGTCGAACTTATTTGAGGGGTACATTTACCCCAAGAAGAAAATGTGGACACTAGTGTATAGCCGAGGTCTTTTAACCGTATGAGTGTCAGCAACTCGAAGAGCTGAGGGATGGAATTCTCTCTGTAAAGCTGTTGGGCGCTGCACCGACCTTTCATTATTTTTTCAAAATTCTTTTAATACTATTCAGACGCCAAGGAAAGTGAGATAACCAGAGCAGAGTTGCAGCAGTGAAAATGGCTCCATTGACGCAATGCGTATTTATTATCGGGTCAGGCCTGTTGGAAAGTTTTATAAACTCCAGAATATCGCAACTTGCCTCTTTCGAACCCAGTAAGGACTTATGAGCAGCTGCTAAGTTTCAGGGATTTTTTTCTTGTACGGTATCAGTTGCTGAAAAACGCTCTGTTACTAAGGGTAAAGTGTCGGACTGCTCCTTCTATTCCGAAAAGCAAGATGTGTTGGAACCAAAGGATGTTTCAATTTTTCAGTCGGACGGGGCTTGATAAAAGTCAGTTGCACCTGCTTTTATCCTGATCATATGAAACTTCAGTGTTGACACTTGCCTAATCTTGGCTTCCAATTAGACAAAACGAAGGAACTCTAAACCATTCAACGATCAGTTGATGAATCAAATGGAACCGTTCTTGAAATTAGTTTACTGCAATCATATGAAAAGGCATTACGCTGAAGAAACCCAAACCCCCCGGATGAATTTTAATGGAACTACAACAAAAAAAGACAATCGTAACAGCAGTGATTCTTCGTCGGACACAGAAGCCTCTGATTTTGAAGAAAAAAGAACAAATCAGACAACAACAAAATCTAAATTTAAGCAAGGAAACTTTTTCGAAATATTCTATAGGTTGTGATTCATTTCTGCAGGAAATGGCTCTAGACTTGCATGTTGTAGCATTCTGTCAGTTCTAGTGTGACGAACATTTGGAATAATTGCGTAAATGCAGCCAAAAGGAAGTGGGCAAATACAGGTGTACATGTAACAGTGCAAATCACGAGGGCGGCGCAGAGCGCAAATTACGAGTGCAACGCAGAGTGCAAGTTACAGGTTCACATTTGAAGTGCAGGATGTATTCTCGCTCCAATCCCGAGTGCACCATCCTGATCACCAATACTGTAAATAGGTCCTTTACGAAGTAAAAGCCAAGAGGCATCGATCCTACCAGACCCGATCCTCATGTGAAGTTGAAATTCGGCGCGAAGCGGGACAAGCCGCTGCAATACGGAAAACTGAGCACACAGTTCAGGACTCGTTAATTTTTCAAGAAATTCAGAGCAAAATCGTCTTTTCGCAAAGATTGTATACCACATTTCTACGATATTGCTAAGAACATTGAAGAACTTGGATGCGAAGCATTCCGCAAGGAAAGATTCAAAACCGGCATTGTCCGAAGTGTGTCATATGATCCAATCTGAACTGTCCGATGACAGTGTAGAAACACAAACTGTCGTGAAATATGATGAAACAAATAACTCACAGTTTGAGAAAACGAAAAATAGAAAAAATGAAAAATTAAGCGGGAAAGAGATATAGGTGGACTTCACTTGGACCTCAAAGGAAAAAAACATTGACTTCACGGCTTCTACACTCCCATTTCGCTACACTCTGACATAATATTAATGTATGTAGCTACATACTGTAAACGCTTGGGATGCTTAACGAACCTTAAGCCATTTGAAGAAATTGATGTGGTTATTACTGAAAATTTCAGGATAACAGATTGCCTCTAATTATCTGAGGTCTGTAGGATAACGGAACGCCTTTCGTTACCCCGGATGATGTGGTGTAACGGAAGGCGTTTAGTACGCCTGGGGTGATAAAAGCGTAACTCCCCACCCCCCCACCCCTCCCTTGATAAATTTTCGGCTACGTGAGAGTGGGCATTGTTTAACGGCGAGACATGTTGAGGTACTAGAGTACTAACATATTGATCCGGAATTAAATTAAAATTTCGAAATCGACACATGACCGAACGCATTGAGGTGTATTTGCCGCGAAGCTAGCATCAACGGCCGATTGCGCCCGACTTTTTCATGCAAAACAGGGTCCAGTTTACTGGGGTATTCCTCTTTTACGACGCAGTAGTGAGGATATGCAGAAACACGGTACACTTACTGTACAGGGTTGTTTTATCTTCATAACCCCGGGCTGAATCCATCCGACAGGCTCCTTTACACGAGCTTACGATGGCCTTTCTTGTCTTTTGCGGGACAAAAGGAAGTACAGCCCACCATTGAAAGTGATGCCCACGCCTAAAATTCTACGCATTCTACGGGTAAGTAGAATGGGACGGACCCCCTTGCATTGCACGGCTTACCACTCCTGGTTGCCCTTCGGACAGCTTAATGCCTTTTTACACCAAGAGATGGGCAAGAGCGCATTGGACAACTGATTTGGGACGAGGCAATGAATATTTAACTGGAGAAGCAGCTTTTAAGACTATCGGGCACCGGCGTTTAGGGTACAATCTATATCAAAAAAATCTTCGTTGCTCTAGAAATTACCCTTATTTCTCTATGTGGTAATGTCGCGTGATCCCACGACGATGTTAGTCGGCACGATCCAACGGAACACGAAGAAGAGAGCGAAGAGGAAAGGATAAAATGTAGCGAACTATAGAGGGTGCAGGAGCGTCTTGCCCATGCTCGCTAGTAGACGTTAGTAACTCCTTTTTAGTGCAATTTGTTAAACGACGGGAGAAAATACAATATACTGTCATTTTTTGGGGGAAATAGTACGTCATTGGGCTATCTGTGACATTTCCAGCTCAATGTCCCTGTAGATTCTCATGGTATAGCGCGCCATCTTGTCGCTCAGACGTGCACGGCGCAGAAAAGAATTGTCTGCGTCACGAAAGCATCGACCACGCTTTGGACTCGGTCGCGAATGCAGCGGGATCGATGCGACATCGTGTCAAGTCACCAACTTGCGCCGTATGGTACTGCATCATACAGTACGTACATACACATGTCAAATAGAAATACAACGTACGCAACATGATACAAGACCGGATATTAAATTTAATTAAATTTGATGTTCGGTTTCTAACAAGATATTCGACGACGCTCCCGCACGTCCCGTCACAGGCGCGGCGACCGCGGAAATTCGCGCTCATCTCTAACTCTGTCACTTTCCGGCATTACTATCTCGGTGCAGAGGCCTTTTCGCATGTCGCATGGTCTTCCCGCGTGTCCGCCAGGGAGAGTTCCAAGAGGGCGTGCCTGCGAGAAAAAAATGCCATGGCAGATCGTCCAAACCGCTGAGACTGTACATCTTTACTACCGCTACTCGTCTCTATTACCTAGATGTGCCGGATGTTCAGAGAACTGGGATGATAGATGTTTATGTACGTCGCGTCACCGTCGCCTAGGATTTACCCTGTTTTATGCGAGTCATTCCGTTCACGCCGGCAATTCCTTCTTCGCCTCTTCCCAGTCACAGCTGTAACCGGTGTTTCAACACAGCCTTTCGCCTCTGATCTATTATTCGTCCAATCTGCCCATCGTCGACTTTCACAAAACAACGTCACATCAAGATCTCTGCTTCATCGTCACTTTGTATCACTTGATCATTCTCCCATATTGGCTTTTGTCCCAGTTCTTCCTCTCCTGTATACCCACACACTCACGTACTTTCCAAAAAAGCATTGTCTTTCTTTCTTTCTGCCCTTTTCATTGACGTACACAGATCGCTTCAACATTCTCGTTTGTTCATTTTTCTCTGATGAACACATCACCGATCATAACAACGTTCGCGCGGTCGCTGTCTCTGCCTTTGGAGTCTGCATCTACGCTTCACCAGCCATCTGAACAGCCCAACCAGTCTTTTGAAACGCAATTCCGTTTCACAGTCCGAGCATCTTCGGCACATCTGTCAAATCCGTTGTACCAACCCACTCACGATAGCCCGAACCAAGCTGGACAAAGAAGCAACCACATGCTTCATTCTACTGCTCCCCGCACTGTTTCAGCACCGGTTGACGAAGAAATTTCTTACCCATATCGACCGTCTACCCATTTTCCACAATCTGTTCTGTCTCCACTCCCGCTCTTTACCCACCCAGATGCCATCTCGACAATGTTTGAGCTACCGCCATCCGCTTCAAACGAATCAATTCCAGAACCGCTCTCACCGCTCTCCGTACCGCTTGCAATCTCTCTCTCTGTACCGATGACATGCACCATCCCGCTCTCACCATGCACCCCGACTTCTACAGCATCACGGCAAACATCTCCCATATCTTCACCGAACTCTATCTCCGCCTCCCCTATCTCCCCTCCACAGACACACTCATTTCCAGCCTCTCCAAAACGCCGCTCGATTCAATCATATCGCACTGCACCGCAAGACCGTTTTGATAGGCGCAGGAGACAGAAGTCCGACTCTGCCCGACGTTGCAGGCTACGCAGAGACGCGGACGCGGGGCAACTGGACGCCACGCTACGGAAACAATGTGTTTATCTAGAGGAACTCGAGGGAATTGCAGCCGAACTAAGTGCGCACGTTAGCGGTCGTGAACGAGCTAAAGTTTCTTCAACTGCTGCTTCAACTGCTTCTGCTTACCATGGTGTTCCAGTTGCTCCTGCTGAAAATGCTGTTAATTCTGCTTCTCCCACCGGTTCCTTGAGCGAGCCGGTGGTGCCTAATTCACAGCTCCCCCAGGCTGAGTCAACCGCTTGCGAGCTTGATGATCATAGTATGGAGCGTTGTGCTCCGATTTTGCAGGTCACCAAAGCAATCGAAACTCAGTGTGTGGACAATTATACGGGAGGGGCTGTATTTCGGGGCGAGGAGCAGCATTCTACTTCGTTGTGCAATGAAGACACTGATCTGAAGGATAAAAATGCTTCGCCCTTTTTTTCCATCCCTTCCACTCAATCTATGCAAATGGGGATTCATCTAGTTCCAGACAATGAAACGACGGATAAAAAGTATTCAACGGCAGAAGGTTCCCAAGAACAAGAAGTAAAAGAGTGGGTCCACGAAAGCGTCCACAACGAAAATGGAAATGATAACGAGGTCAGTTTCTTGCGTGCGGAACGTTCTGTACGAAACGACAATACAGCTCCATTTTCGTTGCGAGAAATACAAGCCTCAAACGAATTCACTCCGGCAAAAACGACCACGTGCCAATCACTGCCCGTATTCAGCACGGCAAGCCTGTCAACACCAGCCATAGACGTCATGCCCGACGCACTCCAGACAGAAGACGCGCAGAAGGAGGGTGATTTACAACGTTTCCTTGATATGTTGCACGCTGTGGTCCCCGATGATGCAGGCATGGCCGGAGACGGTCGCTATGAGTACATGACGTGCGTCCCGGAGGATGGCGATCTTGCTCCATTTCCTGAGTTTGAAGCCGTGCCAGTCTGCCTTGATAGAGACTCGGGGCTGGGCGACTGGCTACTCGACGTTTTGAACGCCGCTGAAGCTGAATTGCCGCCGTTCGACTATCTTAATCTCAAACTGTGAGTGCTGATTCACGGTGTAAACGCCCTGACTCGGTCGAAACAGATGTTTTGTGTCCAATTGCGTGAAGTGAATGTTTGTCAACTTGCTGTTCTGATGTACCTTGAATGTATCTTTGGTACATTTTTGTACAAAAATGGAACCTCACCACCTTAAACATCCGCAAAGCGTAATTCGTAATTAAGTCCCTTACCGATAATGCAACGACTCTTAGCTTCATACGCTTTTCACATTTTCTCTGTGGTAATTGCTATGCTACCAGCAACAATAAAGAGAACTGCGTATTAAAAAAGAAAGAAATCGGTGTTCCCATTGATGCAGACTTACGAAGTGGTGAGTTACAGTTTCCTTGTGCATATCTAAAATACTAGTTATTGGTTTCAAACGTTTGATACTCTTTCCTTCCGATAGAAACATACGAGAAGCCATAGATACTCTCGCTCGTCAGCATAAGCCATGCATTGTGAAAGAGCGAGAAGATCCCGGTGGCATGGGTAGAGGTTCTCAACTTCAGCTTGATGTCAGCCGCTACGGCGAACCCAACGCATGTGCAGCATGCAATTCTACAAATCCAACAAAAGCTTTCATAAAATCGAAGAGAGAAACGCCGAACCCACGTTCGGACGCGACAAACAATAGTATCTACGCATTGCCTGCCGCGATGAGCACGCTACCCAGCATCAGCACTACACTCAGAACGCTGACAGTGCATACAATAATTTTGTGCCACGCCGTCTGCGTTCTCTCCTGTGTCGCCGATCAGTCCAACCAATCATTCAACTTGATGAAAAGTTGCCCAAGCAAAGCGTTGACCACGACCTCATCAAGCCTGCTTCGAGCACAAGTGCGAAAAGTACAAACGCGGATATTGGCATACTTGAAAAACAACGGTGAAACTCTTCGTGTGAAACTATAGTGTGCTTGCTTGGGCCTTGGTTTTCATATTCTGAAAGCGGCTCTTTCTGTGCGTCAGGCAAATCCCTGGTTTTTTTCTCGGAGGAGCTTAATAGGACTCGTGCGTTCGTCGATTCACACGGATGATTATTTTCGGTCCTTATGAAAAGACTTGATTCTTACTTTGGTACTGAGTAAGCTCGATTTGCGTGGCGAAATGGTCAGCATGACTGACTTTCAAGAAGGAAGACCAGAGAAAGTAAGGTGATCTTGAAAGAGTGTGTGAAAGAAGAACAACGGATTTTACAACTTGTTGAATATATCAGGCTTACACAAGAAAAGCAGCACCTTCCTGGGATCTTGTAACCGATGCCTATGGATAAATAACCAGTTATCCTCCACACGGAAATGTCTATGTATATTCTGTCGTGTTGAATTTAATGCTCGGTTCGTTAAAAAGGTTGTCCTATTCCTCCCTGGTTCTCTATGTTTTGTCCTCTCGTCATCACATAGAAACAGCAGCTGAAATTCACCGTTCGTTTTGACATTTGATTAGCTTTTTGGGCCATCATGCATGTACCACGTCGGCAATTTTTTCTGTACCCAACATTTTTCATCTCAGCTCAAAACGTCGTCAGAATCAAGTGTACTCTAATTGCCAGCGCGCAGAACCAATCTAATCAATCAAAGCCCAGAAACTGTGGCAACCATGTTCGTCTCTTGAAAGCGCCTAAGCCCGAAACCGCGTTTTCTTCCTGTATTAATCACCTGACAAAACTTTTAAAATAATAAAACCACTTAGCTGTAGTATATCATATTAAAAATTCGCAATGAAGAAAGACCATTTAATTATCTCGTATAGCTAGAGCTTTGAAAAATAATGCAACTCGAGTCTTCAGCATATTTTAATAACAAAACATAATATGATCTTAACAAAAAGATAAAATTAAAAATATACTCCCCTTGCATCATTGTTAGAATGCTTACATCTTCATAATTAGATAATTATTGACATTATAAAATGATGATATTTTAAAAATATATATTCATCTCTCACATCGAATAAATTTTTATTTTTTCTAAGATGTTTTGGCTAACTACTACATCAATAAAGGTTTCTACAATTCTTTACCAATAAAATGATTCATACATTTTTCTATAGAATTGTAAGTAGTTCTATAAAATATTAGAGAGTCACAAAATTTACAAGGAAAGGATTTAAACATTCATAAACCATGCGGAACGCAACTTTTAATGGACCGTTCCTTAAAATATCATGACTAAAATAGAAACTGAGCACATTAAATAGATTCTACATACTACATTTATTAAAAACGTTTATGAAATGTGGAATTTCTCTACACGATGCAGGAAGCTATGAAAATAGTTCACTTAACGTTTTTATACATGTAAACCCATCTTAAATTTATAATTAATATATTTTCGGTAATTAATCAAACATGAGACATTACTCGTTTTTATAAAATTATCTTACAATGAATTTCTCATTTGTGAAATATTAAATACAACAGCTCTAATGTTGAAAATTTCCTTCGCCTATCATTGGAAGCGAACCCAGTACGAAATTATTTTCGGCATTTAGTTTTTATTTTCGAGTTTTTCACGGCGTACAAATATGTAGCTGCGATTAGAAGAAATAGGAGAATATCAATAATTTTCTTCAATAGATGCTTCGTTTTAAGTATAGAAATAATGAAATTATTATTAGAAAATAAAACGCCTTTTGAGCAATGGTTCTTCCTAAGATAGTGCTCAGCAGTGTGCATGATAGAGCAATTTAAATATAAAAAAGTCACAATACCGAAGACTTCATTGGTATAAACCCCCTAATATATGAAGAAGGTTACACCAGCTTTTTAAAAGTTCATGTTTATTTTTCCGTTCTGGAAGTCAATTATAGTTTAGAGGAGCTATAATTAAGTACAGTAGATCTAAGAAGAAGTCAAAAATAGTTACTACGGACTTTTAAGAAAAAATATTGCTGTTAAAATGCTCAGGAAATAAGACTATGGTATGTTATGAACTAAAAATGAATAGCACTTATTGTAGCCCAACTTGATTATGAAGGCAGAAAAGTACTGCTACACACTGAACCGATTCAGTGCGGCGATGCAGGCGATATTATTACGGTGGGAAGAATTGAAGGTAGTTGTTGCTGATGGTCAGGCAATGAATTGAAAACTCGATTCGATGTTTCGACGATTTTTATGGAGTCTTCAGAAACTGGTTGCTCAGAAGCTTTGTGCTAGGCCTACTGCGGTACAGGGCACTTTGGAAAATTCTATCATAGTGTTGACGACGCGGAAAGGAACATGATGGAATAAAATAAAAATCTATGGACGGTGTTTTATTGGAAAAAACTTGTTCTATACTTTGATTACTCTGTAAACGTGTCGATCCCACTTGTAAACCGCTATTGAGGTGTCAAGAACATGGCTGGAATATAATAGCTTGAAGGAAGAACGTGAGAGAACCGCGTCCAACAGTAACACCACATCTTCATTCGCGTGAGCCTGGGTAAACCAGACGGTAGTCAGACTTGTTGCAGGACGCTCCGAGCATATTGTTGAGGAGTTCGTTTCTCCGAAAGGGTGCATGCTGTCGTTGAAAGTAATGACGTGAGCGCTAAAACCGTACAGTGTTCTTAAAATAAAATCTCGTTGAGGTAGTGAGTGGTAAGGCTGATGTTGAAAAAGTCGTGCAGTGTGGTAGGATCGGGTGAGCATCAGGAAATTGATTTTCTCATGCTCTGGCTCCCTTACCACTGATTAAAAAGAACCCTTTACTTCTCCGTGAATTCGCCGTTCACACGTGAGAAGCGGGGGGACGAGTTCCTATAGCGGCAACATCAGCACTTTATATGTTTACTCAAATGAAAATGTGGGATTTGGCCTTGCTACGAAGGATCACTGGTCCACTGACGAGTCGATAGCCAGGACCTCCACTACCGGGAGGAGAAGAGCTGCGCATGTTGCTCAGTGTGTTGCGTCGCGTGTACCATGTGTCGGGCGATAAGTATTGTGGTAACCGTTGTTCACGGTCGGTATAAATGAATACGGGAGTGGATCCACGCGGTATGGCTCTTCCACCTCCTCATGCAACCGTTTCTACTTTTCGTGACTCAGCCCTGCCATTCACTCATGGTGGGGTGCCCTCCCGTATTCATTTATACGAAGTAAACGGAACGGTTACCACCCGGCTAATCGCCCTGCACGTGGCACGCACGCCGGAATACACTGAGCTTTTTATTTTTATACTCTCTCGATTAAATTTAATTCATTTACTTCTCCCTTTGTGCATACATTTTGTGCAGCAGTGCCCATCTCTTCCGCGTACAACAGCCCCAACCGTGACAACGGTCGTGTCACGCCGCACACACCGGGCTCGCGATGCTGACAAACGCCACCGCATCTGTGACGGCAGTGTTTTCCTGAAATTTAATAATTCAAATTACGTTAACAATTCCTACTTCCCGTTTCTCCTTCACTTCGCACTGCCCCGCCGCCACCTCTGACCTTCCCCCCCCCTCCCCCCCCGCACACCATCCGCACCGCACTTCTTTTCTGTTTCACCTTCTATCCTTGTCCCCGCAACCCGTAACCAACGCGATTCTCACAATGCTGCCGAGGACGCGGCGCCACGCAAAGCCCATCGCCCCTTCTTTGCCCTTTTTCTCTTCCCCCTCCTCCTCCGACTCGGACCAAAACCTCGCCCCATTCGCCCCACGCCCACACACCCCTGCAAATACCCCCCCCCCCCGCCCCCGCCCGCGCCCGCCCCCCCGTCCACCTCCGCGCGCCACAGCGCCCGTGCGCGCAACA
>JAVCKV010438618.1:0-12313 GCA_032274145.1 Herpochondria borealis | reverse complement strand
TATTTATTTTATTTATTTTATTTATTTTATTTATTTTATTTATTTTAGTATAAATGCTTTGCACGAATTGTGTAAATTTATTCATTATTCGATCTGTGAAAAGAATTTTTGCATTTTTAGTTGTGGTTACGAATGCTTGATTGGAAACTAAATTTCTTAATTATGGTCTAATATTTTGAAGCAATATTTCGTTAGAGGCACCGAACCATATATGTTACATTTGTTACAGGTTGTCACCTTGTGTCTGCTATGACGTATACCCCTTCGCCTTCGACGAATCGGACAGGTACTCCATTAGGAAAGATTCGCCGCAACTCGGCCACATGCTCGATAGCTCGTTGAACCTTTCGGCGAATCTCGTCTCTAATTGAAGACCGCCCAATCTTGACGCGGCGCCCGCGCGGCCGATGATTGCATACGAAGTCCTCTAGTGGGCAATTGGACTCTGCCGCGCTCGCATTATCTGCGGTCACACGCTGGTAGAAAAGCCCGCCATTCATACCAGCGCGGTAGCATTGTACATCCAGTCCGCCAGGCAAAATCTCCAGCAGTGAACCGAACGGCCGTACAAACAGCGCGTTCACGAGATTCGCGCCATGGATCCCGGCCACGACACCCAAAGACGCAAACGTCCGCGCCTGTTCAGCCACTGAGTCCCGCGCGGTGAGCTTGAACTCGCGAAACGCGAAACCTGCCGCTGCGGCCTCGCCCCGCAGCATGGAGACGAACCACGCATCATCTGCATCAGAAAACCGGCGCGTAGCGCCACTTACTGCGATGCCTGCAGGTGGGTCCGGCTCCGAGTCGCGGCGCGCATAACCCAGCGTTGCGGGTGGGAGCTCGAGCACTGCCCGGTGTGGCTGTGGACGTACGTGCCCGGTTGGGAAGAAGCCTGGCGCGGATGGTAAGGACGAGGGAATATCGAACCCGTCATAAAGCGCACGCCGCAAGAAAACCGCCTCCGCGGGTACCCTTTTCCCGGCATCAGACACGGCGCTGTCGTTTGCGTACGGCCACATGTTGATGTGGCCGCGGTCGCCAAGCAACAAACCAGATTTCGCGCACAGTGGTTTCTCCGAGTTTTTTCTGTTCAAGCCCGCCTTGCGGTAGTCTTCGCCCATAGTACGGAATGAGATGGATTGGAATGGTGAACCAGAGAGCCTGTGTCGAAGCACGACGTTCAAAATAGCTTCCGGCCAACCACTCCATGGGTCATTCCCACGGAAAACGATCTCAACACGGGGTCCGGGAAGCGGGACAGTTGTCCGCAGCCGGGAGAAAGTGGATGCACGCGAATCGATAGCAGCCTTCCATTCTTCAAGCAGGCGCGGAAGAACCGGTAAAACATGACCCAAAGTTGCTGCGATTAAGCTGAAGTGAAAGATGTTACCCAGGTGTGGTAGAGACGGCACCACAATTGCCACCGTGTCATCTGGCAGCCATTCTGCATCTGTTTCCAATATATCATCAGCTTCATCACCCTCAATGCCCTCATTTTCTGACAAATGGTTGGAAAGATCCATCAAAACTGGACAAGTAGGATAGGTGCGCCCGCGGAACTTTCCATGAGCACAGTGAACGCGGCGTCGCTGCATCTCAACACAGTCGGGCTTCCTCACTCGCCGGGCATCCTCTTCCCCTGATAAAGGCGACATGTCTGCATGCATTACGTGACAAGAAGTTCGATTCGGCGTTGTCGAAAGATAAAGATGGGGCAATGTTTCGGAGGTCGACGGACGGATGCAAAACGCTGGAGTGAAGCAGGCAATCCGCGAATTGAAGCGCCAGGGTTGCTCATTTTCCGCCACGGATCGGTCGGCACCGAGTAGAATGCAGCGGTGCGGCGCTTCCCCACCCAATGGTGGTTCATATGTCTTTCCGATCGCCGTCAGCAGTGCGTATTCAGCGGTTGACGATGTTGTTGTGGATTCGTGCAGTGATGTTCCCCAAGGCACAGCGCCGTGGTCACGCAGAACCGCGGGGAATGGCAAAGGAAATGGGAACGGGGGCACAACGTGCAGTGACAGTCGTAGAAACAACAGCACGGCAAGTGCGAAGAGCAGAAGAACGGCGATATGTCTACATGGGGCAGAGTAGAACACGGGCCGGCGTGGCGAGACGATGCAGACTGACTTCATGGATACTCTCACGCCAATGGCAGATATAGCGACGGAAGAGCGACCGGGAACTCGTTTTGTTCGGAATGCTGTGTCTGCGTGCGCAGTGTGGTGTTACCGTCGAGTCGCGACGTGATTCAGATCGAAGGTAGAAGCTCGGTCAAGGACCGACCGAAGAAACGATAAGGGTTACAGGTGTGTGTGTGTGTTTGTGAGTTGAAGATGGATGTTGAGAGATGGAAGACGGCGCGGTCGGTCAGCTCACAGGTTGACGGGAAAGGCGGAGGACCTTGATAAAGTCCTGAAGGCAAGAGTTAATGAGGGCGACACAAGCAGACGTGCATCGCGGTCAAGACAAAGTGACGCTAAGAGAATTACGTGTTGCACGTATTGTTAGGCAGGCACACGAGCGCAGCTGGTTCTTGCCACTTTTCTTCGCTAAATCAAGAGTTGCTCTTCTGGTTGGTTTCTCGGTGTATGCTGCCAAAAATTTCGTCTCGGACTAGTCGCGGAAGCTGTTGATAGAACGTAGCCTTCTGTGTTTCCTTCGTTAACGATGGGATGTGTGGTACTGGGGGAGGTTCGATCTTTGGATATGAGAAAAGAACTGTGGCTGGTCGTGGCCTTCGTAACCATCATATTTTCTTCCGTGTCTTCATATTGCAGGCTCTCTTTACTTCTTTATCCCTCCCTTTCCCTCTCTGTCCTTTCCAGACACCGCCTCCCGGAAATTTGTCTGGATGTGCTTCAGTTACCGGGCGAGTGTAAATAATGACTTAAAGAATTGATGGGCCGTACCCACACCACGCAAATGACTGGCCTGGCCGTCGTAAGCAGGACGTCTCTTGCTTGAATTGACGTGCCAGGTGAGTCCAATTATTGTAAATCCTGTGCATGTCTCTTTTGTACAAAATTTCATTGCTGTTGTTGGTGGTTTGTGCCTCATTCCCCACATCGTCTTCTTGTGCTCATTAGCACGCTTAACTCGTGGCTTACTTTACACCCTGAAAGCCGGCCAGACTGTAACGTAAGGGAATCCGCATCCTGCCAGAAGTTCGTTGTTCAGGCCGACTGGAAACAGATAACTTTGAATATAGGTCTCGCTTCACGGCAGCCTAGATATTGTTCACAAACCTTTGAGAGCCCCTGCGTCGTGACATTCGTCTACGTTCGACTGTTTCGAACTGCATTCCATTCCAGGTCTACATTACCGCCCTCTCCGGCTCCTCTGTACACAGTCCTCTCTGGCCCCTCCCCACAACGTCAACATTCAACATTTTCGAGATGTTGTAGCACAAGATCTGCTTTTTCTCGTGTGAAAAAAGAATATTGAATTACTATTTTTGGAAAATAGTAATTCATTATCCATTTGAGCACACGTAGACTTTACCCGCACGTTTTCTCTTTGCAAAGCAATGACAGGTGCCTACTACAGCCTCAAATTTCGCTTTATATAGAGCTGAAAAAGAGAACATATGGAACATCGATAAGTTACGCGAACCCTGCTCAATCAAAGGTTCGACTCCCCCTGCATGGAACACGAGAGCAAGACGTATGCTCTCCCCCACCGATAAAATCTGTCGTTGTGTTTCTTACTGAAAATGCTGGGCATTTACGTAGTTGTACGGCGCAATGCCATCAACGCTTATCTCATCGCCCACGCACACCACAGGAAAGGGCTATCATAGTCGCTTCGAAACACCTTCTTTCTTATAATTATTGAGTCGTCGCTCTTCAGATCAGCGCGCTTTCCTTATTCATCGTCCACGCAGGGATCAATATCGGACTGGAGGAGGTCCTCACTTCGGTTGAAGTACCACGCCATATTTCAATTGGTGCTTGCAACGGTATCTAGCCCAATTTTGTACGTCAAGAATAGGTTTTAAGGAGTCTATCTTTTACGCGTATCAATATCATGTTCAATTCACCCTGTTTTCATTTTTCTACGTGCTTCAATATCAGCTTTTTGGCAAACTAAAGCCATATGAATTTCAATAGGATATAAATAAAAAAACAGGGATTTTAGGTTCAATTTATTCGGGTTCAAGAACATTTGTAACCATGAAAGGTAGCACAACGGCGTTAGCACTTCAACTGGCCACGATAGTAAAACAATGCTAATAATATCGTCTCTGTCATTGACGGCATTCCTTAACGGAGGTTCGATTCGGGATTCAGGCGATACGGTCATGCAGAAAACCCGCCTTGACTCGGAATAGAGAAAGGAGATGTGGCTGCTACGTGTACAGTCTTCAGTACCCTGAGGCGTGTGGGTGGCTTTTCCTTAACTTTCTATATTATTCGTCGCTGCGGCGGCTTTGCCTGTGGCCGGACATGGGGAGGCTGCAATAGTATGTGAAGTGTTCAATTTTGAAAATAGCATATTGCCCAACTTTTGGAACTGAGAAAAGGTCAATCTGTTTAGAAATTCCGGTTTTCACGTGGAAACCTTTTCTGCTCTGAATTCGACCTGCTTTCAAATGAAACTAAAATTCCCCTAAACAGGCCAATATTGGCGTAGATAAAACGTGATGCATCACACCTTCTAATGTGCATCCCAATACCAGTGAGTTTGATCAACTGAAGACAAAACATTATTTTGTCTACACATATCAATATTATTGTACACGCAGTACGATTGTCGGATTACAGGACAAAAATGCAATGCGTTGTGAATAATGTTTGACCAAATCGATCAACATGGAAGCTTAGAAAATTTGAATTTGTCCAGAGTCATGGTTATGACCATGTGCAAATGTTTTACGTCGTGGTCTACCCATTTTGGCCCATTCACCTTGCCCAGGTTTATAAAAATTATGCCACGTGAACGAGCGTATTTGAATTGAACAGGAGCCGAAAGTATAGTGTTCGCCAAAAGGTGTTTTTAAAGTTGAACTCTACACATATTACTTCTGTCCGATTTTAAAAAGTTGATTAATGAAAGTTTTGGAGAATCAAAAATTTTCTGCCTTTTGCAAAGTTTTGTGCGCGAGAAAGATGATTCCTTGTTACTGGTGGATTAATTCGAACCCTATAGTTGCGTGTTGCCTCTTTCGCTACCCGCAGTTGTTCCCAAATGCAGGCAACCGCTCTCGTTCCCACTCAATTGGGCCGAGCCCGCGCCAACTGCATAAACACTTTTCCTCACGGCACTCGGTGCTCCAGGAATGGCCCACCACTTCCCGCACTCTTTGTCGGCTTGCATCGCCGGCTTTCTTCGCTAAAAAGACTTCGTCGGCACACGCAGCGACAAACCGCCAGGAGACTGCTGCGAAGGCTCTGCCGCGGAGGGTGCGCCCGTAGAAAGCCCAGAAAAGAGAAAGAGGCATGAACGTTTCACCATGTTGCTCCACCAAACCCGTGGCGGGTTATAACACGGCTAAATAAAGTTCCAGGACTGTTGATGTCCGTGTACACGTGCACACCATACAATATCTCGCGCGTGATCACTGTACGTACGCATCGTCGTCACGGTCGACCACGCCTCGGTCTCAATTCCTAGTAGCATGTTTTCATCGGCACGACCCATGCCTGGTTACACAAGACGAAAAAGAAACATGAAACAGCGGAGTACCGCGACACCACACGCAGTAGAGGTGAAAACGGGGGCGCCGACTTGCACTGCGGCCCCGAACACCCTGCTTGAGTGAGTAGATAAGCACAGGCTCCTATCGCAGTAGTGTAGTGCCATTTTCCCAATTACCGGGCCCAGTTAAACCTGACCAACCGCACTCCTAGCGGTGTGCCAAGTATAACTTGTTCCGAATGCACACCAATTCGCAAACTGTGCGATGTATACTTTTTTTGAAGGGGTGAAGCAATGTGCAGCGTCGGAAGACATCTTTTCAAACTCAAAGTGAGGCGACCTTGAACTAAAGAGGAGGGCTCGTCACGCATGCTGAAAAGGAGCTGATGTGTTCCTCGTAAAATTATCTATCGTTGAAACATGTAAAGCGGAGAAGTAGGTAAAATGTCACGAGTAAACCTGGCTAAAGAGAATTGTCTTGCGTTGTGTCCATTCACCAATGACAAACGGCAAGAAAAAGATGTTCGGTTGAGTTCAACATCTGCTGTCCACAAAGAAAACACGGAACTATCGCGCAATCCATCGAAACAGTACGCGAAGAGGCGGTTGTATCCCTCGTACACGACACATGGACTGTGTCGGGGACGAGGGATACAACCGCGCTGCCCACCCAAAGCTTAAAAACCCGATGCGAACGTGAAGCGCTCAGTCCACAACGAACGAATTGGCGGGCGCAAGCAGTTTATTCCCAGCGGGAGTATGTGCGGATGACTTGAGGTATAAAAATGTAAGTCGGAACAGTTGTACCCGAAGTAGCCAGTTGACGTTGAGGTACACCTGAGATGTACTACGGGATAGAATAGGATCTGATATGTCTCCTTCCAGCTTCAATTTCTTCTGATATACGTCCAATAAACGCCGCGTGATATGCTTCACCGATCGGGAGGGTTTCTCTACCGTTTTTCTTGAAAAACCAACCAGGTGCTCCATTGTGTACATCGAGCACGGATAGTTCGGAAACTCCACCCGTGGTACTGCAAGAGTTGCGTTTCGCGGGATATGGAGCAACTAGACCCCGCGGCCGCACGTAGATGGGCCGACGCAAGGCCGGGTGTGCTTACATGTTGATCTTCAGGATTAGCGCCTTCCACTTTGGATGGAACTGGCGTTGTGTTACCCAGACTGCCTCCGGAGGCTGATCCGAGACCTCTACTCAAGTCTTCATTACCAAGGCGTGCGAGTACCAGAGCTACCTCGGCCACTTCGGGATTATCAGCATCACTGCCGTCTTGGTGCACTGTATCTTGATCGAAGTTGGGGTGATGAGGTCGACTGGTGGGAAAAGAAGCCACATGTCTTAGATGTTCCACTTTTGCTCTAACTCCACCCACAACTGTCGTTGGAGGAAGACAGGGTGCTCCCCAAACGGTCGGTACGGGAACGCGTCGAGCGGACCTTGCATATCATCCCGCACGGAAGGCCGCAGCGGATGTGCAGGTCGCCGCGGGGGAACCGTCGCGAGAGGGCATCAGTGAACTTGTTCGTTACAGAAGGTAGCCACTCCGTTCGGATATGGAGCTTGTGGAGGTCGAGCACGCGCTTCAATCTCCGCATCTCCCTCATCATCGGGCGAACTAATTAGTAATGTGGACCGCGGCTTAATTGCCCACATGCAACATGAGATTCTTCCTATCCACGCAATCCAGGACGCCGCCAAGTTTCTCCATCAAGAGCATGCAGATTGCCTTCAACTCTCGGAATGTGATGCTTTTGGCAGGGTCCTTCCAAGCCCACACCTTTTGAAAAATTCCACTGTCCATCCGTAAAGTTCAGAGTGCCTCTGTAGCCAGCGTTGGCTGCGTCGGTTTTCACTGAGGCCCGTACGGGCCGCGGTTGAAGCAGCCGTCTACACAACTCCTCCCGCGTTAGCTTGGCCCACCTTTTCTGTTTGGGCATGCCCTGGCGGCTGAGTCTGCGTCAGATGCGGTCGTGAAGTGTGTAGTAGAATGAATTCTTTACTATAGAAAATGTTTTACTATTATTATCTGACTATAGTATGGTGGTAAGAGCACCACCATATAGTACCCATGTGGTGCAGTATCTAAGATAGTCATGCGAGGACATGTGTAGTTTTATTCTTTCTGCTGTGTAATTCGCGCTCCCGTCTCTCTACGCCCGCACGCACAATAGAAGCAACTTATCTTCCTATCTTCGTTCCGCGTGCTGAAGCGCCGTGCGTCCGTTGAAACTCCCTGTTACCGTCCCAGAGCACCTAGTATGTGTGCTCTGGTGACTCCGATTGACACCCTTCTGCGCCCTTCGTGCGCCTCGTTTGCCTTTTGCGACCGTCGTACTCTAACGCCCATCTTTTGCAACCGTCGTTCGCCTCCTTGCCCCTTTCGCAACTGTCGTTTGCCTCCGTCCCTTTCAGAGCCCGTCTTTTTCCTCCGTACTCCCTTCCGCGACCGTCGTTCGCCACCTCGTCTCACGCTCATTTTTAGCGCCCGTCGGGCGCTCCTTCGCCCTCCGTCCGTCTCTACCGCCCCTTTGCTACCCGCCCGTCCGAGCTGTCCCACAGGCCGTACATCACTGATTTACCGACTCCTCAGTCGTCTTATAGTAGCTTTCGAGCTGTTAATCCTATCGACTACACTACTGTAGAGGATAGCCATATAGATAGACTCTAGTAGTCTTCTAAATAAAGCTTCCAAAAAACCAGTTCATAGGACTTCTTTTTGTAGGTAGCTACAATTGTTCTACTACAACGTGGTAGCTTTATGGTCACGTTCCAGTGGAAAGAGCTCTAGTAGAATAGGATTCTCGGCATTGCAAGTGATAGGGACACACAAAACAGGCCCGATTTTTTAAATAACTACCGTGAAAATTTTGCCAAAGTTAACTAAATAACTCGAGAAAATCTTGATTGTTAACCAATTTTAGTCAATCTCTGAAAACCGAAAACTTTCAATTTTTAATACCAAAAAGGGTGTTTGCATTAATTTGAAATAAAAAAAAATTGAATTTCCACTTTTAAAATATTATGCAACGAGTGCGAAGAGAATGCTGAAACGTTCTGTTATATGCGAGCCTCACACCGCTGGCGGCGACTTCATGGGCCCCAACTGTGCTATCGATTGACGCTGCTTTGCATACGCAAGCACACTCACCTTCTCTTGTTCAGTTCATACCAGTAGTGCAGGGCGCAATATACGCTCAAGTATTGGAAGTGTTCTAATAATGGGAATGCTCATATTAGTCCTGTGCCATTCAATAAGGTGGCTCGAGCGGCTTTTGCAGCTCAAGCATCTTCTGAAAGCGCGAAAAGGCTTTTCAGCGATCTTGGACGTTCCGAGGGAAGTCAGAGGCAGTCGTTGCTGAGTTCCTCACTGGAAATGTCAACTAAGATCCGTTCGTACGTGAAGGCACAGCTAAAGGGCGCTAAGGATGTCCGAAAAGGCCTCTTAAACCCTCAGAGTGTTGCATTCAAACGTATTTGCAAGCTTGTAGCCACCTAAGTTGCAAAGAACTAGTTAAATGATACTTGAATACCACTTGGCTATAAGTGACTAACTTAAAGGATTATGTATTGACTACTGACTATACAAGTAGGCGATTAGTTAGTCAAAAAACGCCCCTGACAGAAACACAGCAGAAATGATCCACCGCCTTGGCAAAAACCTTCCGGCCCGTCCCTGATTTCCACAGAAGCTTGGAGGCAGGTCACGTAACCTCACCATATTGTAGCTCGAAAAAGGAAGGCAATTTACTGAATGTCTGTCTGAACGCCCAAGTGCGTCAGATTCTGAACACCAGACCATTCCTCCTTGTCCGGATGTCTACTGAGACCGAGCATCTGGAGCAGTCCTTCTATCTAATTGCGCGCTCTGGTGCAATCATTTAAAATTGAATTCGTGCCCGGCAACGAAGGACAGATCAGTAAGTAGTCTAAGTATTAAAACACGCACGTATCCCTGCGTCGGAGATCCTGAAAGAACAAGGCCATGAGCAGCGTAAATCACATCGATGAACGCCACCAGCCGAATGATACAGCAATAAACTGAAGTACTTCTCACAGTAGCGGAATGTGAAATAATTACTTTTGGAAGGGGCAAGGCGAAAGTGCCTGTACCCTTTTTGGATGTCAAAGGAGAGAAAGTGATCCCCAAGTTGGATATAAAGACAAAATTAGACCAACCCTTTTCCCCAGCGTGCCAATTGATTGCTCAGGTTGACGACAAAGCGTTCTTTCCGAACTTCTGACCCTTCTTGCCAGACCGTGAAAGCCGATTATATTATCTACTCACGTCCTCTCGCCCGCTCGGCGTGCGCAGATAATACCTCGCGGTATGTACAACCTCTGCATCCTAAATCCAAGTCGGCCAGATCAAAGGCCATCTCCTCGTCGGATTGGGGTATGCTTGGTAACACTACTCCTTCCCTTGTCGAAAGAGGGGGTTTCGGAAGCTCGAATATCTTGAAGGAATTAGCCCTGCAGAGGTATCTCGGGAAACCGAGGTGCCAGCCAGCAACGCGAACTTGCGTGTCGCCCCAAAGCGGGCGCCCCATAGAAAGAGCGATAAATTTACACCAGCGACGGCGGCGCGGCCACCACAACTCTTATTGCCCGTGCTTCTGGCCTTAAGTGCGGCAACCTCCTTCATACTTTGAATAGTAATGTGACCCTCAAGCTTTTCTAGAGTGTTACCAAAATCGTCCGCGGCGGTCATGTCCGATCGCCGCTGCAGTCCTGGTGAAGCATCTTGGCCCTCGTCAGATCATACCTTGTGTCTAATTGAATTTAACTTGAGGTTGTTTCTGTCGATTTAAAGTTTGCACAGCTACTCTCAAGGCAATTTTCAATCAGCAAAGAATACAGTTTTTAATAAGTTTGCAAGTTGTCGGAAGTGATTTTCCAGGCCCGTATTATTGACTGACTGACTACAGAAAAAATCAGTTGACTATTGATTGAGTGACTACAAAAATGGTGATGTAGTCGTAACGTTGTAATTAATAGTTTATTTGCCATAATCTTTCAGCTTGTAGTCCAAGACTCCAATCTTAATATATTTTACAAATATTATTTGAAATTTCAAATCAACTGCATACAAGTGTTACTGCTACCCAGGAATTCGGTTGACCCAGCCCAATCGGCGGCACGCAGACTTCCTTGTGTCTCTTGGCATCCCGAACACCACCAAGTCGACCTTTGATTTTTTTTCTACCCAGCTGAGTTGTTCGCCATGCCGAAGCGTCCTTTCTCACGACGGGACAGCACGGCTTCGATGGCCGCTTCATACAGAAAACGAACACAAAAAGCAAATGCAGACGCTATTGAAAAATCGAGCCAATCCAGTAATGATGACCAATGCACCAAAACAGCGAAAATTCTAATCGCGAAACAAAAAAACCAGCAACAAAGTCGTCGATACGCAATTTTAGATCCATCAAAGCACTGAAAAACTTCTCTGTGGTCCACAGTGGCATCTTCTAGAGTTGACAGCGTCAAGTCGCAGTTTCAATGCAGAGCCTGCGGGTTAATTGGAAGCACGAAATTACCTTATCGTCGAGCAACATTATCAAGCACTAAAAGGCCCATCACAAGAACATTCATGAAACGCTTCTTCTCCTCGATCGGCATAACAATACAGATGAAACAATGTCTTCTGTAGTTACAGAGGAGTGCAACTGCATTAACAACCTTCCCAAAAATGTCTCCATTAAGTCATTATTTGGCAAGCGCAAAAATACGTCCCGTACCACAAAAGAGGCAGCAAGCTCCAGTACGGATGTTCCAGTAAAGATGCTCCAAGCTTTTGCACTGATTCTCTACGTATTTTCAACTGAATAAATTTTCTCAAATGTAGGATAACCTCTCACGCAGGCAGTGGTGAACATATTCATTGGACGGATGAAATATTCGAGAAAAGATGCAATTTATTCCTACCTGCTTCCCATGTACAAAGCGGTGAGAAGTTTCATGACATCATCCCTCCTTGTTCGCTCACGATGGACGTTTGGAGTGCTGCGCTCGAGGCTCCGATACTAGGCGTGACCTGACACTTAGTGAGCCAAAATTGGCAGCTGCAGACGATCCTGATAGCCACACTCAATGTTGGTACTGATTCGAAAACTGCGGAACAGTTACGACACATCGTGGAAGAAATTCTGAAAGACAATGAGATAATCGAATATGATGACATCAGTATTCACAACATTACCAGTGATAATGAGGCATCTGTTCCTTGTGCTGTTGAACTCTTGACAAACAATGTGGGATCTCTTCGATGTGTTGTGCATAGTTTTGCGCTGTGTGTTCAGGTTGTGTTTGTTGAGGGCACCTATTGGCAGTACTGCATAGACCAAGTTAATACGAAAATATAATGATTCAATTACCGCAACAAAGAAAGTATGCTGTTCAGACAAGCTCAAATCGAGAATGGGTCACCTTTGATAGCGTGAAAAGACTGAAACACGACATACCGACCAGCTGGAATTCACAGTTGGCTGCTCTGGTTTCCAACATCACCAATGTTGATAACATTGAGACTGTTTTCAAAGAGCTTTCCATCAGCCGCAATGATGTTCCTTCGCTGAATCGTGACGAGCAAAACGAGTTTGCGGAAATGATATATGTCTTCAACGAAGTGCGAAGGGTGGAATGCCAGCTGGA